>JAAVUE010000140.1:0-47439 GCA_014898975.1 Fusarium nodosum | reverse complement strand
TTTTTTTTCCAAGGAAAGACGGGGAAAAGAAGTGGTCAGGAGTCCTGGGGGCCCGGGGTTTGTAAAAAAGGGAGGGGGGGGGGGGGGACCAAAAAGTAAGACCAAAGTTTGAAGACAATTCAGTTCGATGGAATGTGATTACTTGGCCACAAGTTAACTGTTCATATCATACTGGCTTTCGTTTAAAACTATCTTTTGATACTGTTACAAAAACCTCTACCCAGTGCAGACATAGCAGATTGCCAAACCCAATACCAGACGCCCTTCCCGTCCCATCCCGTAATGATCCCAGAAACCCAGAGACAAGGGACAATAATCTTCAGCTCCCCTCCCTCTCTTCAACACGCAATCCATAATGGTCTAGAAAATTAATCGTGCAACGCAGAGAGTTTCGTGATAACAGACGAAGAAACTCCTTCAATCATAAAATCTTCAACGGCGCAAATTCATCGTGATTACTATAGGTACTCAAGGCTGACCCTCCCAGCCCCGGTTTTCTCCCTTCCAACCGAGCTGAGGCCAGCCCTTGGGAAGGGTCGAGAAGGGAGGTAGTGTGTATTGACCTTCACACTTATCTGCTTCGCATTTAAGATCGCACATGCCATAGTTCTGGCAGTAACACTCGGCGGCATTCGGACAATGGACTGCTTCTTTGCCAAACATAACTGCGGCAAAACATTAGTATTCTGAGGACTCTAAGCGTTCGGGCGGTGTAGACATACTGTGCCAAGAGTATTCGAGAACTCTGCCACTGAGGGCATCTCCCAAGGCAGATACGATCAACCACTCGCGGAATCGCACATACTCGGCGCGGGGACGTAGATGAATAGTTTCGCGACGAACGGCGAACTGCGAGCAGCAGGTAACGCCGACTTCCTCGGGGATTTCAAGGCTGGGGAATAGCTCCTGGAAAGCAGCCTTGTAAACGTGGCGTGCGTGTATGGGCTCACCCTCTTTGCCAGGGGACTCATCCTTAATGGGCCTGATCTCAGCAGGACAGCCAAGAATCCATACACATCGCAAGTTGGCGTATCCGACCTTCTTGAGGTTATCGAAGCGGAAGTTCTGAAGGAGAGGGAGAGCATCGTAGTCGGGGTTGTCGTTGTGCCATTGGAAGCGCTCGGCGTGGTGAAAGACGACGTTACCGGGCAGTGAGTCGTATCGGTCAATGATGTAGCTGTAGCGCATTAGCAAAGGGGACCACAATCAATGTTTAGAGAAGCATACGTCAGAAAGACCATGGCCTCACGGCCCTTGTTCATGGGCACAGTCAGCTTGGCCCTGTTGTCATCGACAACGTAAATATTCTTCTTCCAGTCAGGGAGGTATTCGTCGAGCCAGGAAACATTTTCATGCTTCATGCTAGCCACCACCATCTCGACATCGTCATCGCCGAGGTTCAACGTCGGATAGTCATTTCTATGCTTGCGCGCCGGTGTATTCGACGGTATAAGGCTGTCGCGGAACCAGTAGAGGAAGAGGACGAAGAGGACGAAGGCGACGATGGGGGCTCGATTGGAGCGCTGTCGAGGGGCCCAATGACCAGCCATGGCGAGACGATGGCGGTCGAAATATAAGGGTCCGATGGATTCGAGGGCGATGGGATTTGGTCGATAGCGAAAAGAGGACAAAAAAGAAAGTCGTGAATGTCCTGATGTCGGAGTTGAAGCAAAGCAAGTATTGATGATACTCGTAACAGTCGGGTTTCGTTCTTAGGGGGGCCCTGGATCATCCCTTGAATTGGATGGAGTGACAGCTGGAGCTCGCCCTTGACTGGGGGCCAGACTAGACCCTTCAACGCCGCAGTGGCTTAGCTTGACCGGATATGGATCCAAGGTCCCCTGTCTGTGTCTGTAGTGTGATTTTGTGAGCCACTTACTTCAATATGAGATGCAGGAACACTTTATGGCTATCATCGTTTCCTGTCATTTGCATCATCAATGCTGGTTGGAATGTAAGTAAGGCTGGTCAAGATACAACTGAATGGAGTTTGCACATGAAGGAAAAGTGATTGGCTCAAATGTCGCACAAAGCAATTGAACGCTTGGGGCTCCTCCAATGGTCGTCATAAACAAGCAGGAAAGTTTCAATATTTTTCAATACATCAATCATTATATTACCCTAGAATTGTCTAGCTTACCAGATATTAAAAAACCAACCATGGCCCGATATTGTGCTGTTGGTAGTATTGTCACCAGCCAATCAATTGGACAATCCAGCTTCGAGGTCACTTTTACTCACTTCGTCTTAGTCTTTTTCTCTACCAACCCTGTGATCGTCGTTCATGATCAACAAGATCTTCTGATTCAGATGTTGAAGTTCCAGATTTGAGGAAGCATATCATATCTTGAGCTCCACTTGGACTTTTCTTAAGTTTCCTCAAACTTGTATATCACCAAGTGACACGATATTGCTCAAGGAGAACGCAAAGGTTCGAGTATAAGCTCAATCAGACACTCATATGAATGTCAAAATTTTACACTCATCGACTATTCTTTTTAACTTATGATTGTCGCATCAAGACTTGTGCGTCAATCATCATCCAATTCTCGATTATACGAACGGCGACAATTGGCAAATAGTAATGATTGTCTGTTTGTACTCAGAGTTGGACATCTGCAGGTATGGAACTCCCTATATGCCGAACGTGCTGGATATCGTGCCGCTCTAGGCCTCGGCATCTGGCGACAAGGACCTGTTTATATTCGGGTACTTCTGTCATCACCTGCCTTGTCTGATCCTTTCGTATGAGTCCCGGGGCCATTGAGGAAAGGGATGCTGGTCCAGTGACATACGCCAGAGTCCAAGTCTTAAGACAAAACAACGGCAGTAATAAGTCAAACGAGATTAAACACGGGCAGGTGACTTTGAGGCTTCTTATACAAAGGACATATCAATACGAGGATAACCGGCATGTTGGTTGAATAGCCCGCGGCTCTTGTCGTCTCTTCCCCTAGACCAGAAATGAAATTGCGCAGAGAAAGGAAGCTATTCTCGTATTACAGTACAGGGACTCTGCCGATTTGCGGGATACAGTGCTGACCATCCAATCTCGTTCAAATCAGAGGCTACCTGAACTCCTTTCTCAGTTAGTGCTTATTGCTGGCAAACTTGTCCCATTCGAGAGGATGGACGTAGGTTAATTCTCCGCGCCATTGCAATAATGGAACGTTAGTGCCGGAGATTTGAGGCTTGTGATGAAACATGAAATCGCAAGCAGCGCAAGCTCAAACGGCAACGAAGATGATCAGCGAGACGAACTGAGAGTCAAAAGAACGTCAATTGGGTTACTATAACGGTCTCTAGTATAGGAGAGGTCGAATTGAGTCGAGACCAAATGTATGGAGTCAATCACGGTGATTAATATGGACCATGATGGCTTTTGTGCAGTTAAAATTCAGCTCGCTCGCTTGCTGACCGCATGTTGGCAAGGCATGAACCCGCTTGAATCGATGTCCATGTCAAAATCCTGGCTTAATGAGTCGGGGGCCAAAACATGGGCTGGCGTCGCCTCACATCGGTGGTTGTCAACAATCGATGTCGATCGAGTCAACTCCATGGGGAAGTTCAGCCATACTGCATGCTGCAAAGCAATCCCACTCGAAAAATGAAACCCAAAGGGTATATAATCACGGGAGGTAAATTATGTCTTGAAATGGGAATTTGCCAAGTCTTGAAGTGCATAGGGCGCGCGCGCGAACAATCTTACGTGCATCGACGCGAATGGCTCACTCCAGACGGCCAAGTCGGAGACGAGGATCTTGGCTTTTGGGTGGCCTAAGCCAAACCATAAGAATAAATGATCAACAGACGGACTCACCATAACGAGATCAGAGAAAAGCTTGGTACTCTAGTGCAACGCGTATCCCGCAGTGGAGACGCTGGAGAGGTTTTTTAGAAGAAATTGCTCCGCAAGGATGAGAGTCCAGGCTACCAGGTTTGATCGGACTGTGTAGGATACTGTGTGCGATGGATGTATGTACGTATGGGGTGGTGAAGCGTTGATCAAACAAAGAAGGGTTGTCATCTGCATGTATGAATAAGGAGTATGGAATGGTAAAGAATGATATATGAGAAACAGACAAAGAATATCTGCACAGAGACAAAAAGAATAGTAGAAATTGGAGTACAGAGTAGTTCAGTCTTTCTACGACCAAACCAATGAGGCGATGACTGTCGTATAAAATTAGAAAACGCCAGTGACCTTCTAGTGGAAGCTTAGCCACGAGCCTAATCCCACCATGGTCTCGCTAATTCGGTGATGAAGGACAACAAAAAACGAAACCCCCGTGGATATCCTTTTCCCATCCCTTGTCATTGGACCCAGACGTTCTTTGAGAGTCCAACCAGGGGGGCTGTGTATCCTATTTTTTACATACTCTCTACTGGGTACCAGACAAGGTTGGCCTCTAAGCTTTGGGGTACAGAAAATAAACAGCTTAACGTCTGACCTACTTAGCATAAACTGACCTAATAATTATTTCATCTCTTATGCTCATAGCGGCCAATGTTTCTGATACCCTGTTGACCCTGTGTCTGTTTTTTCCTTCTTTTGTTCAAAAGGACCCATTGTTTCGCAAGGGAGGGTTGCTGTAGGCTTTTGTCACTCATCGTTTATTTAGTTGACGAATCCACATCACGGGCCTCCTTTTAATCAAACAGCCAATTAAAAATCAAGCGAGAGTCATTGGAGATGTTCCTTGAATGGGTGAAGGTCATCAGCGGTGGTGGTTTTGCAAGCATCGGATGGATGGACTACTACTCCATGTGCGAGTAAAGTCTCGCGACTCCAATTAGGTTTCGTCCCCTTGAAACTCGCATGCATTTCCGTGGATGTTGCACCATCCATATCGATCGTGTCTCGCTATCCCTAGAACTTTCGATCGTCTCTTCGATTGCCCGTTACAAGAAGAGTGGCATGACTTGTGCAGCCTCACGCTTACTTGCATCTGTTTCAAACCCAAACATGGCGCTTTGGTTCACGGCAACAAGTGAAGCCTACGTGACGAATTGTGTTCAGTTCATGACATGTCTTGGTTATTGGTAGGGCTCTGTTTTTGCCGCCGTGACGAGTAAATAAAACAAGCCGTCAAAAAGTAACTTGCATGAAAAGGGGCAAGTATGCGTTTCAAAAAGATTCTAGTTGTGCGTTGTTGGCCTCGACTTGGTAGCGCTGACAGCACAGCACAGCACAGCACAGCGCATCCATTGAATTCATCCAGGGCAAGCATGGAGTTAGGTCTGCACAGTATGAAAAACTCACTGGGTTTTAACGGATCACTTACACTGGAAAATGACCCTAGTGCTCTTGCCCAGGCGGGCCCTGCCGCTGAGACCACAAAACTCAGAACCCCCCAGAACGAGGCGGCGCCGCCGGTGTGGTGCGCAGCAGCCAATAGCCACGCGAGACGGATCGGACGTTACAGGGGCTTCCCTTTGTGGGATTGGTGTGGGAGCGTTCCTGAGTGGCGGCGGCATTGAGACCACCTCCACTTGGTATTTGCTCCCTGGTGTGTGTGCGTGTAAGCCTGTACCTGTAAGTCGGGGTTGCAGAAAACTTGACTCTGCTTGCCTGAGAGACATAATAATTCAGTCATTTTGTGCCACCTCTAGACCAATTCTAGGCCACCTATTTTCCGTATCCTAACCAAGCAAAGGCCCTTAATCTTTCTGCTAAACCCCCCTGTCAGTAGCTTGTTTGCTCCTTGGGCCTCCTCTTTCCTTTGGTTAAAATACGCCAGACCACCTCCACCGTTTCTTACATGTTCTTCTGTTTGATCCTATTTATTCCTACTTTCGTTTATTACCACCGTTCGTCACGCACGTACTACCTAGTGTTCTCCTTACCTCTAGGAATTCCCTCTCTCTAGGACCTGCTGGCAGGAAACGCATTCCTTAAACTGTGAAATTACCTACTACACTGACAACAAACGAACCATTCGACAACATGGGCGACAACCACTCTGCCGCCTCTGGCCATACTGCCACTACGGCTGTCAACAGGCCGACCATCGACACCACCGCCGCCACACAGACACAGGAGAAGCTTGATCCAACGCGCCTTCAAAGTATGGACAGCTCTACTGCGAAGCGTATGCACAGTCTCGAAATCCCTCTCGACAATGTTCGCTCTCCCCCTTCTCCCGCTGTCGGCGTCAACCCTGCCCTTTTCCGCAAGCAGACTTCCCTCGATCTCGACGACTACTTCACTGGTCCTCGCGATATCCAAAAGCATTCAAAATGGCCTCTTGTCATGCAGATGCACGGCTCCATCATGCCCAAGCTCATCATCCCTCTTGTTGCCATCGGAGCTTGGTCGACTGCCATCACAGTCATCCACGACCATTACCCCAAAATTCAGGTCAACTCTGTTCTGCTCACCATTCTGGGTTTCGTCGTCGGTCTTAGTCTGTCTTTCCGATCCTCGACTGCTTACGAGCGTTATGCTGAAGGTCGTCGATACTGGGGCACGCTTACAATGGCTTCCCAGACTCTGGGCCGTGTCATCTGGATCCATGGCAAGGATGTGCCAGACCAAGACCCCCGCGAGACGATCCTGAAAAAGATTGGTGCGATGAACCTCATTGTTGCATTCGCCGTCTCTCTCAAGCACGCCTTGCGATTTGAGCCCTACAGTGCTTACCCCGATATGGAGCATCTCATCGGCCATCTCAACACCTTTGCCAAGGAGGCTACTTTGGCTGACCCTGATGCCGCCTCCATGAAGAAGAAGAACGTGTTCAAGTCTGTTGGAGAGTACCTGGGCGTGTCATTTGCTCAAAGTAACCCCCGAAAGGCTCTTAAGAAGACTGACAAGCCTCTCGGTAACCTGCCTCTCGAGATCCTCAACCACCTCGCCGTCACTATCGATCGCATGGTTGCCCAAGGACAGCTCGATGTCCCTATGCAACAGACTCTCGCTTACAACAACCTCACATTGATGAATGACTGCATGACAGGATGTGACCGAGTTCTCAACACTCCTCTTCCCATTGCCTACACCATCGCCATTAGTCAAATTACCTTTATCTATGTCTTCGTCCTTCCCTTCCAGCTTGTTCAGACGCTCAAGTGGATTACTATTCCCGCCTCCATCGTTGCAGCTTACATCATTTTCGGACTTCTCTTCATCGGACAAGAAATCGAGAACCCCTTTGGACAGGATGTCAACGATCTTCCTCTCGAGATTTACTGCGACCAGATTGCGGCTGACTTGGACGTTATCGCGTCTCATGATAAGCGCGAGCCGGATACCTTCCTCCTCAGTCACAACAGCATGCCTCTGTACCCCGTCAGCACCGCCTCTCCCAACGCTTGGATGAAGCGCAGTGACGAGAAGCTTCGCCAGGCTATCAAGGACAAGCCCAACACCATGTTTGAGTGGCGCAAGGAGATTGCCCGCAAGAAGCAAGCCGGTGCCAAGTTCGGTACCAACGACATGTTGACCCCTGGTGATCACAACGTCTAAGCAAAACTTTCCTTGTTATACCCTTTCTAATGCATGTTGAATGGGCTTCTCAAGGGGAATGGCCCACAACTACGGCGCGTCAAAATAATCTTTTTTGCTGGGTTTGGCTCTCGTTCAATTGTACAGTTCATTGTGAAGACTGTGGTGGTCTGGTCTGGTCTGGTCTGGTCTGGTCTGGGTTGTCAATTTTTAGACAATAGCGTTTTAGTCGTGTTCAATCTCATAATCCAAATTGATATCAAATATTACAGTATAGCTCCGTGACCGGCGTCAGATGAATCCCAATTTTGTAGTTATGACTCAAACATGTACTTTTACATCTGAACCGTGACTCGGTGACTCCTTGAGTGGCACACACTGCCACATTGTGATGTAGTGAGTGACTAGAGGACTGGAGGGGTAAGATCGGAGCGGAATTTCAGGGCTGCCGTGCCCCGCGATTTTGGAAGCTCTGCAGCGAATGACCCGCAGTCTACTGCAAGAAAGAAAGAGTCAAAAGCCTTTTTGTTAACCCTTGAGCCCACTTGAGTCACACTCGGAATCGCCATTGATGCTCGCGCGGCGCTTCACTCCATCCACACTTTTTTCTTCTTCTACCTCTTGCTCTTTTTATACAGCCTCTTCGCCTTTGCGACGGTCTTTGACACAACAAACCCGCGCTCTTTCTCTATCATCGACCCACCAGTCCTTGTATCACGTCTCAAAGTACCCCTCCTCCTCCTCTAGATATATACGCACAATGGCGACCGACGGTAACGCTCTCGCCGACCAGCTTCAGAAGCTTGGTATCGACAAGGTCGAATCTTACCCCAACTGTCATCCCGACACCAACCCCGTCGACATTTACCGATCTCACATCACAAGCCTCCTGGCGCCCATTACTGGTGTTGATCCCAGCATTATCTACCCCGCCATCCAGTGGACTCAGACACTCGACAAGGGTGATGCTATTCTCGCCGTGCCTGCCCTCCGCGTGAAGGGCAAGAAGCCTCAAGAGCTTGCTGAAGAATGGGCCTCCAAGGTCGGTCGCATTCTGTTGCCATTGCCGGCCCTGACTGACCAAACGATATAGTTCCCCGAGTCTCCTCTTATTGAGAAGCCCACTGCTTCTGGTCCCTTCATGTCCTTCTTCTTCAAGCCCGACAAGCTTACCAACATGCTGCTTCCTACGATCCGAAAGCAAGCCGGCAACTACGGAAAGAACCCCTACAATGGTCTCCGAGACCCCAGCGACCCCAACTCTGGCAGGAAGCGAATGATTGTCGAGTTTTCTTCGCCCAACATCGCCAAGCCCTTCCACGCTGGTCATCTTCGAAGTACCATCATTGGTGGTTTCCTCGCTTCTTTGTACGAGAGCGCTGGCTGGGAGGTCACCCGAATGAACTACCTGGGTGACTGGGGAAAGCAGTACGGCCTGTTGGCTCTGGCCTGGGAGAAGTGGGGTGATGAGGAAGCCCTCAAGGCCGACCCTATCAACCATCTGTTCAACCTTTACGTCCGGATCAACAACGAGATGTCGGATGAGAAGTCCAAGATCAAGGAAAAGCAAGACGCTGGCGAGGACGTCTCTGCTCTCGAGGCCAACTCTCTAGATGAGCAGGCCCGACAGTACTTCCGACGAATGACCGATGGTGACAAGGAGGCTGTTGACCTGTGGCGACGATTCCGAGACCTCAGCATTGTTCGTTATAAGAAGACGTACGCTCGTCTCAACATTGAGTACGACGAGTACTCTGGAGAGTCTCAGGTCCCTGAGGAGGATATGGAGAAGGCTGCCAAGGTCCTCGCCGAGAAGGGACTTACTGAGGATGCCAACGGAGCTACCCTGATCGATTTCTCCAAGCATGTCCCTGGAAAGCCTGGTAAGAGTCTTGAGAAGGTCATTCTGCGAAAGAAGGACGGCACTGCTCTTTACCTCACCCGAGATATTAGCGAGCTCCTCAACCGACAGGAGAAGTACAAGTTCGACAACATGATCTACGTTGTTGCTTCTCAACAAGATCTCCACTTGAAGCAGCTCTTCAAGACTATTGAGCTTATGGGCCACGAGGACATTGCCAAGAAGTGCCAGCACATCAACTTTGGTATGGTTCTCGGTATGAGCACCCGAAAGGGTACTGTCAAGTTCCTTGACGATATCCTCCGTGACGTCGCCGACAAGATGCACGAGGTCATGAAGAAGAACGAGACCAAGTATGCTCAGGTCGAGAACCCTGAGGCTGTTGCCGATATTCTGGGTATTAGCAGTGTCATGGTCCAGGACATGTCTGGAAAGCGGTATGTAATCACCAAATCGATAAGTGACTTCTTGCTAACAAGACTAGAATCAACAACTACAAGTTCGACATGGATGTCATGACCTCCTTCGAGGGTGACACCGGTCCTTACCTCCAGTATGCTCATGCTCGTCTGTGCTCTATCCGCCGAAGGGTCGACCTTAGCGACGAGCAACTCGCGACTGCCGACTTTAGCCTCCTCAAGGAAAAGCACGCCACGGACCTTGTCCGACTTCTCAGCCAGTGGCCCGACGTTGTTCAAAACACCCTCAAGACTCTCGAGCCCACCACCATTTTGACATACCTGTTCAAGATGACTCACGTCCTCAGCTCCAGCTACGACCACCTCCGAATTGTCGGCAGTGAGGAGGAGCTCCAGAAGGCCCGTATGGGTCTGTACGATGCCGCCCGAATTGTGCTCTACAACGGCATGAGCCTGCTCGGCCTCTCTCCCGTTGAGCGGTATGTTGACCTTTTGAGTCTATGAGTAACAATTTGCTAACGACGAATAGAATGTAAACAAGGATACATAAAATGTTGAAGATGTAAGATGGAATAAAATGGTGGACAGGAATGTTGGGATGTCGAGATTTGCCTCGACGGCTGGCGCAATAGATGAGAATATGAAAAGTTATAATATACCCATTCAAAGAACATGTGTCCTTGTGGATAGAGCTTGAAGAAAATAGTTGATGTGAGATGAGTCACGATATAATCGCAGATAGTGAGCCCCAAATGTCAATCGATGGCAAGGTAATGAATGATACAGGAAGACAGGAATGAGAGCAGCCCATATGGCTGATATAGTTTATTTTTATCATCCTCTAAGTTCCGGACCATTTTGTTTCATATAAATTTTCCTTTTTCTCCTGTATTTTACAATAGGGTATACTCTGTGTTTGTTTCTCTGGGCTATAGCAGAAGCCAAAGTCTTGTACAATTAAAAATATTTTTCTTGTTAAGCATGACGTTCTGAGCTTTATCGCTTATTCCCCGTCTGTAGTCGTACAATCGTAATGGCCCCCTCACATGTCCTCTCGTCTTGGCCTCTGCCAAAATAAGATGTGCTCTTTTTGAGTATCGATGGGTATTGTATTCTTCTCAGCTCAAGCTTGAGGGGGAACCTTTGTCCTGATTTGAACTCCGTGCCAGCCCTTGACCAGATCGCCCAGGGCAGCGTTGACCATGCGCTGCTGCTTGAGAATTGTCTGGCCCTTGAAGGCGGGTGATGTAATGTCGATGGCGTACATGCTCCCGCAACCGCCCGAGACGTCCTGGACGAGCAATTCGGTGGGGGACAGCTTTTCAGACAGGATTTCGGCAATGGCAGCCTCGGCGGGGCTCATGGAGGGGAGGTCGGGTTCTTCCTGAGCGGCAGCGGAGAATCGAGGAATGGAAGTTGAGATGAGACGGCGAGGTGTTGTTGGTGTTTGCGGTAGACGAGTGATGGGAGCAGCAGCAGCGCGGACGAGGGTGCGCAGAGGAGCACGAGCAGAGCGCATCGCTGCACGGCGACATGTGTTGCAGATCATGATAGCTGAGGAGGTTTTAGCTGTAGCTTGGAGGGGGTGTCGGTCAATTGGCTGCGTTTGAATTGATTGAACAAAAGTTGATGACGATGGAGAGGAAAGATGGAAGATGCCGATGGTCCGGTTATCCTGGGCTTGCCTAACTGAGTAAAAACCAGAGCTAAAGTTACCCACCCGGAGAAAAAAAGCTGTGGAGGGTTTGTAATCCAACGATGGCGGTTAGTTGAACCAAAGAACATATACTTCAGGCTTCTCTTATAGATACATGACGAACAGCTGATGACTACCCACAAAATATACTTATCAAATCATTCACATATGCATCAATTGAGAGATCTGCACCTTCAAAAGATTGACAGAAATTGCGGAAGAATGGGCTGACGAATACCTCTTTACTCAGTTCGTTCTAGATGCAAGCCTCTCTTTTTCCAGGGTGGGACCCAAAACTATTACTCTGCGACTTCTCAAAGCCAGAATCTTTTTAAACTAACCAATTCATCTGGTGGTCCATCATCCAAGACTGAATCTCAACCTATCTCAATTAACAAGATAATAACCACATTCAATCACTTACACCATGCCACGCAAGGTACGAAATAAATACAATCAAACCCCAAACTCAACTCACATCCATCAGCTCAAGAATACTAACACAACTCCCAGGCGCGAACTCCAGAGTCTCTCGCTCTCAATCGTGAGAACCAACGTCGGTCTCGCGCTCGACAACGTGAGCTACTAGACGACCTTCAGGGTCGTGTGCGTGAGTACGAACGTCGCGATGCCCAGGCTACCCTTGAAATGCAGCGCGTAGCCAGGGTTGTGGCTAGCGAAAACGCGGCTCTGAGAGCATTGCTGGCCGCAAAGGGCGTTGCTCCTGAGGAAGTCGAGTCTCATCTCGAGGCTGTGAGACATGAAGACAAGACCACCATCAAAGCTGGTGTGTCTTCGTTTACGCCTGTGTCGACACCATCGTCTGCCACGTCGCCTGTCGTCATCCCCTCAAAACCTATGCCATTCGTCCAGTCTCGGTGTCAACCTCAAGGCTGCGGTCCTGTTCAGGAGAGCAGCAATCCCCCTATCAATTTTCAGCCTATGATGTATTCGCCGCAGACGCCTTCTACGACGACTATGAATATATGCACTGAAGAGTCAGGTTGCTGTCCTAGACCACAACCTCCGTCGCAACCACAGCAACAGCCACAACCACAACCACAATCGCAACCACAATCGCAACCACAACCACAGCTGGAGATGCAATCAGAGGTGCAGCATCCGAGATCTATGGACAAAATTCACTGCATGGAGGCTGCTACTATTCTTGCGCAGATCAAAGGCCACTCGGATATTTCCAATGCACGAGCTTTTCTTGGATGTGCTGCCAATGACAACTGCATGGTCCGAAATACAGATTTACTCACCCTAATGGATGAGATGACATGATGCTATCGTATCTTTCTATAAACACACGAAAAGCCTAAATCTTCCAGTTCCACCTATCGGACATCCAACGAAGCAGATACACCAACCCCAAGAGCACCGGAACCTCTATCAACGGCCCGACCGTCGCCGCGAGCGCCTGGTCGCTGCTTGGACCGAAGCCAGTAATCGCTACTGCAATGGCGAGCTCGAAATTGTTGCTCGCGGCTGTGAAGCTTTGCGTCGTCGAGAGCGAGTATCCAAACCCAGCGCGGCGGGAGATGACCAGTGTCGCAAAGAAGATAACCACAAAGTAAACGATCAGAGGCGCCGCGACACGCACGACGGACACGATCTGATGGACCACTTGATGACCTTGGGAGGCGAACAGGATGAGGATGGTGTATAGGAGACCGATAAGAGACCAAGGGGAAATGATACGCAGAAAGACCCGCTCATACCACTCGGGCCCAGCCAGCTTACGCAGGGAGAAACGAGTAATTATGGCTGCAGCAAGGGGAATGCCGAGAAAGACTGCTACGCTTGTGGCAACGGTCGAATACGACACTTCGAGATCGCCCTCCTCCCCACTGATGATGCTGATAAAGAAAATGGACATGGGCGCGTACAGAGCCATCTGGAGGATCGAGTTTATAGCCACGAGGATAGCACAGTATTCATTGTCACCGCCGGCGAGACCGTTCCATATCAACACCATGGCGATACATCGTGCGAGGCCAACGAGGATGAGACCGACGCGGAGTCCAGGCTCGTCTGGAAGGAAAGCCCATGCCAGGCCGAGCTAGTATGTGTCAGCCATGTTTACGGGCGATCCTGGGACTCACGACTTACCATCAAGAAGGGTGCAACGATCCAGTTAATAAATAGGCTGAAGAGAATTTGCTTCCAGACATCGCGCTGGGAGAAGATCTCGTGCAGACTTTCATACCGGACTTTGCAAAGGATGGGATACATCATGACGAGGAGACCAATAGCTGCAAGCAACATTACCAATATTAGTTTTTTTTTTTCTTTTCTTCTTCGCGTTTCTGCTTCAACTAGGAATGTGGCTTTCTTTCTTACCTATAGGAACCGAAACACCGACAAATTTACCCTTTTCCAAAGCAGCGCCAGTAGAAGGGACAAAGTTGCCCAACAGGATACCAATAATCATTGCGAGAAGGATCCACACTGCAAGGAGACGGTCGAGCCATCCCAAAGCCTTGAAAGCTGACGAGCTTTCTTTCTCTTGGGTGTCTTCTGTTGGTTGTACGTTGTTCTCGGGATCGTGAGTATTAGAAGGATACTCTTTTGTATGAGGAAGAGGAGGAGGAGAATCCGTCGTATTCGCCATGTTTGCTTTCGACGACACTTGTGCACAATGATGTTTTATGTATGAGTTTTGCTTTTCAACTTAACCTGTGTGTATATATAAAAGAAAACAACACAGAGAAGAAAGTTTATTTGAGCTTATAGATTCATTGCAATTGCCGACCGAAATCTGTCGCAATACTACTGTGAGTATCTGATTTTCCCAACTTTTTCCTGGGCGTTCCTCACTGTTCTGGTGCGATTAGCCAATCACGTACGAGGCATGACAGGTCCCTCTAGAGGCGGAACCGAAGGGAGGCGGAAGTCTTGACAAGGGCCCAGACTATCAAGTTGAACCTTGACCTGTTTTGGTTCTGCGTCACTTTGGATGGCACTATTGTAGTTTTGTCCATATACTTATTAATAATGTTCACATTTCACTACACCACGTGGGCGTCATGGCTTCTTCGACTGGCCTTCTCAAAACAACAAAGATCTAGTCTTCACATTCACGTTTACAAAGTGGAAACAGAAACGAATTTAAACTTGAACTTGAACTGAATAAATTGGATATTAAACAGATAGAAACTATTCCAGTACCATACGCCTCATACACATTTCCCCTGTCTATGATCCTCCATTTCTAATCGTCTTAATGACATGACATGAACCATGAGTAACATAAATCGCCAATAATAAAAACATATAGGGAATTCATCCCATTTCATAAAACCTCCTCAAATGTGTTCCATATCCTTTACTGCTGGAGGTACTTGAGAATCTGCTCCCGCTCCTCAACGGGCATGACTCTCATCACCTCACGAACACCAGTCCATCCAGCCTTGGCGTGGCCTCGGACAACGCTAGCAACCTCAGCTGCCAGCACCTCAGACTTGAGTGCCTCGACCTTTTCGCTGATGGTCTTGCGCTCAGTCTCATACCACTCAGTGACCGCCTGGTCATCCTTCTCCCAATCAACAATGGCCGACCAGCTTCGGAGAAGGTGGAGGTACTTGTCGCGAGTCTCCTTATCCTTGGTGGCAGTCTGGTTGTGCGAAGTGCTGATGATAGTGGAAGTCATGCGGCGCAGGATGTACTCCTCGTTGAGACGGCGGCGAAGACGCCAGTAGAAGAAGCGTCGGGAGCTAGACCACTCGAGAACATCGCGGATGGCACCCTTGGCCTTCATACGTCCAGCACGATCGTGGAGATCAGCGAACTGAATAGCGATCTGAGAGTACACAGGCAGCAACTCCTTCTCGCGGGCAGCCATCTTCTTCTTAATCTCGTCGGTCTGCTCGGTAGACAGGCTAGAGTCCTCAAGCTGCTTCTTGAGTCCAGCATAGGTAGGATCCATTCGGATGATGGTCTGGATCTGCTTCTGCTTGCGGTACTTGATACCAATCATACCCTCAGGCTCAAGAACACCACCACGGGCCTCAGTATCGGCGTACATCTCCATGGCAGTGGGGTTGATGGTAGGGTCGACGACGACCCAAGATCCACCACGAAGCTCGCCGAAGGGAGGAATGTAGATGAAGATGGGCTGCTCGTACTTGACGAGGGCATCAACGATGAAAGAACCGTACTTGAGAACCTCGTTGTACATGTCGCGCTGGCCACCAGAGAAACCACGCCAGTTGGCAAGGATCATCAGAGGAAGCTGCTCACCGTTGTTGAAGTCGTTGATAGCCTGGGCAGTCTTGAAAGCTGAGTTGGGGTACCAGACACCACCGGCCTCGTTGCTAACCTGCTCGATAGAGTCGGGGTTGGCAGGATCGGCAGGAGTGATGTTCTCAACGGATCGGACCTCGACACCGATAACACCCATAGGGATGCCGCCGAGACGAGCGCGACCAACGACGACAGTCTTGGCCCAACCGCCGAGAGCCTCGACGAAAGAGTCCTTGTCAAAGAGACCAGACTCGAAACCGTTCTCGCCCTCACGACCACCAATCAACCATCGGACATCGTAAGGCTGCTTCTGGGGAGGGTAGTAGGTGACATCACGGTCCCAGCTATCGACGCTGGGGCTGACGGGAACGGGGCTGTTGCGCTTCTCGGGCACGAAAGACATCCACTCGACAATCTTGGACACACCAGCAAAGTCATCGTTGGCGGTCATGTGAGAGACACCGTTGCGGTACATAATCTGGGTGCCACCAAGCTGGAGGTTAGAGGTGTAAACCTCGCGACCAAGCAGGTTGTTGAGGGCAGCAGCACCGGTCAGGATAATGGGCTGACCCTCAATCTGGACAGCACGCTGACCAAGACGGACAAGGTAGGCACCAATACCAACGGATCGGCAAGTGACCAAAGTAACGGTGAAGATGTCGTTGTAGGCACGGCTAGTGGCACCAGCAATAAGACCAGAGCCTCGCAGACACTCAACACCGAGACCCTCCTCCTTACCGATGACAGTAACGATCTTGTGTCGCTTCTCGCCGTCCTCAGTAACCTCCTCAGTGATGACATCCTTCTCGAAGCGAGTCTTGGCCTCGTCGTCAAGGTAGAGGTACTTGAAGCCAGCGTCCTGCTTCTCGGGGTTGTTCCAGGCAACCTTGAAGTGGCCCATGAGCTCATCGGCAAGGCCAAGACGAGCACCAGAGTTGGCAGACAGGTAGATACGGGGAATGCCGAGCTTGCGGGCAAGCTCAGTGCACTTGTGGAAGAACTCGTCTTCCTTGGGTCCGAACGAACCAATCTTGTAGGTGATATCGTTGGCGATAACGATGAATCGTCGGCCGTTGGGGTACTCAGGGGTGCGAGCCCTGAAGATCCAACCAACCATACCGCAAGTGTTGGTACCGGGCTCACGGTTCACCTCATCAAGGTTGTCCTTGTCATCGAGCACAAGCTCGGTGAAGCTGATGCAGTCACCGGTCTTGGGCTGCTGAGAAGCCAAGCTGGGCTGAGCCTTGACGGCCTTGTTCCAAGTGTTCTGGATGGCCTGGCGGAAAAGCTCAGGGAAATCGTAGACGTACTGAGTTCCCATACCGTGAGCGTCGTGGCGCTTGGGCTGGAGCCAGTTCTTAATAGCGTAAGGGGTAGAGACGGGCATCAAGTGCATGGGACCCTTCTCGTGAGTGCCTCCAATGCTGTGGAAGACCCACTCACCCTTCTCCGACTTGCGCTCAGCGTACATGTCGACATCGACAACGTAGCCAGAGGTGTTGGTGATAACGACACGGAGAGGGTAGGGCTCTCCAGTCTGAGGGTCAGTGCAGATAATACGGATCTCGACCTGAGCAATACGGAGTCGCCAAGCACGGATACCGAATCGGTCAAGGAAGCCTTGGAGACTCTCCTCGACCTCCTTGGGCTGAAGCTGGAACACGGGAGAGAAGTTGATGAAGACGTGGTTCAGATCAGAGTTGTTGTTGCCGATAATCTCGAGAGCGTCGAAAATATCGTTGACAACACGGTCAGCCTCAGAGATGAGGTACTCAGCAGTAGGGATCTCATCTCGGAGACGACCAGGTCGAATGACAGCACGTGTGAAGTATCGCTTGTCAGTGTCCACCTTCTTGCCAATACCCTCGTAAACGTGGATACTCTTGTTTTCAGTGAAAACAGGCTTGATGTTGAACTTGCTGAGACGAGCAAGCTCGAGCTGGAAAGCAAGAGCGGGCTCGCTGTGACGGATACTGTCGTCCTCCTTGTACTCGGGTCCACGGAAAGTGTAGTATCCGGGGTAAGAGCCATCGCTGTGACCGCAGATGAATGTCAGACGGCGAACACCACGGGCAAGGAGCTCATCCTTGTACTGCTCAACAATGGGAAGAATATCCTCAAGAGCCTCTCGGTCGTCGCGGCTCTCGACATCGCGAATAGCAACGTTGATAACCGCGGAGAGCTCCTCCTCGTTCTGCTTGAGAGGGGCGGGCTTGCGCTTGCCGCTGAGATCAGGGATAAGACCAGGAGTGTTCTTCTTCTTCTGCTTCTGCTCATGAGCGAGGGCCTCGAGGGCCTTGCCAATCAGATCCTCAGCCTCATCGATGTACTTGCAAGGAACAATGACACCCTTGCGAGTAGGCTCATCCTCCCACTTGCTGGTGAGGTAAGACATGTCGCTGATGGAGTGGATTCGCTTGAAGTTGAACTCGCCTCCGCTGGGTGTAGCAGGGGTAGAAGGAGCAGCAGACTGAAGAGGAAGGCCGAACTCGGACTGGCCAAGCTTACGGAGTTGGAAGTCCCAAGAGACGAACAAGGGGTTGTCGTTCTCATCCTGGTGGTACTCAATCTGCTTGAGGAGGTACGCACGGTAGGCTCGGCGGACGTAAACCTCAAGAGAGGCCAGAGACACCCAAGGATCATCGTGAGCAAAGAACATGGTCAAGACGTCAAAGACAGTGTACTTGGAGTCAACGACCTCCTTGATGATATCAAGGCTAGGCTCACGGTGATCCCAACCAGTCTCACCATATCGAGACTCAACAACGGAAGAGCGAAGGATGTGCTCCATCTGGGAAGTTCGCTCCTCAAGCGAGGGGAGAGCACACTGGATCATGATCTCACGGGCCTTCAGGGAAACCTTGGAGGTGTGTCGAGACTGAAGCTCAGTGAGCAGGCGGAGGGTCTCACGGAGGTTCTTGGCGACGTTTCCAGCCTTGGGCTTATTGGGTCGGTACTCCTCAAGAATAGCAAGGATGAGGGAGCTCTTGGAGCTGACGCGGCTGTGAGACAGAACAGTGTGGACAACCTTCATGATATCATCCTTGTGCTGGTCACGCAGCTGCAGGATAACAGCGTCTTCTTGGGGCTGGTTCATGAAGAGGTTCTCGACCTGATAGTACTCCTCCAAGATTGACTTGATGACGCTGAGCTCTCGGTTCTTTTGGCCATCAATGTACATATCGATGATCTCGGTCAAGGGAGCAAGGGTAGTCTTGAGAAGACCAGCATCGTTAGCATCGACGTTGTCCTCAATGAACTTGTGGAAAGCCTTGCTGAGAGCCTTGGCAGGGAAGTCGGCGTTGCGAGACTTGCTGCGCTCAATGATCTGAGTGAACTGAGCATCGAGCTTCTGGGGCATACGAGAGTGGAGAGCAGAGAACTGAGCGTTCCACTCGCTGTATGGAAGCTCGGTGTCGCGGAGGACCTCGATAAGCTCCTTCAGGGTGTTGGCCATGATGACCGAGTTGTCGTAACCCAGAAGAATGTTGTGGAGGGTGTTGTAGAGGAGAGAGAAGCGCTGAGCGGGCTTAGCACCGACAACAACAGGCTCGCCGTAAGGGGGAAGCTTGTCAACGAAAGCCTGAGCCTGCTTGACACGGCTGGGGTCATCGAGAGCAAGGATACCGAGAATATCACCAGCCTCGAGGGTGGCACCGGGCTGCTTGATGAGCTGGACAACACCATCCTCCTGGGCAAGGAGAGGCATGTACATCTTCATGACCTCAACCTCGGCAAAGGCCTGACCGGCACGAACATGGGCACCGTTCTCGACGGAGTACTTAACAAGCTTACCAGGGCTGGGGGATCGAAGCTGGGTGGGATCGTTCTCCTGCTCGAGCAAGCAAGTCTTACTGTCGACGGACAAACGGGTGGCGCCAACCTCTTCCTTCCAGTATACACTGTGACTTCGTCCGTCGAGGAGGACAAGGATACCACCATCGCTCAGGGAACGGACACCAACATGGCACTTGGAGCCATTGATGAAAAGGTGGTAGCTGTCGACGCTGGCACGGGTGGCTGTGAACTTGTAACGGTAACCCTCGTAGATAAAGTCGATGGTGAAGACAGTCTTGAGGACGTCCTTGGAGGGCACCTGACCCTTCTCAAGGCCGGCTCGATACTCGGTCATGCAGGCCTCACTGGCAATGTGAGCCTTGGTAACAGCACCACAGGTGACAGCAAGCATGGTCTCGGGTCGCTCGGCGGTAAGACGCTTGGAGATAAGCTCATCTAGCCAGCCAGTGGAAATGGTGTTCTCCTCGAAGGCCTCGGTCTCGAGAAGCTTGATGAGGTACTCGATGGTGGTTCGGAAATCACCACGAATGCTCAACTCCTTCAAGGCCATGACCATGTGCTTCCTTGAAGCAGAACGGTTCTCACCATAGGCGAAGATGTGACCGAACTGACTGTCAGAGAAACTGTGGATACCACCCTGAGAACTGACGGAGAAGTAACCCCAAACGTTGGAGCTACTCCTGAAGTTGAGCTCGTGCATCACACCGTTGGAAGGCTTGAAACCCTCACCAGGGTCCTCGGAAGTGATTCGGCAAGCGGTGGTGTGGCCCTTGGGCTGAGGTCGTCGCTGGCTTGAAGCAGTTTCCTCATTCTTGAACTCGAAATCGATGTCACTTGAGGTCTTGGGGTCGACGCCGTACAACAGTCGAATGTCACGGATTCTGTGGAGAGGGATACCCATGGCAATCTGAAGCTGGGCAGCGGGCAGGTTGACACCACTGACCATCTCGGTGGTAGGATGCTCGACTTGGAGACGGGGGTTAAGTTCCAGGAAGTAGAACTTATCGTCGGCGTGAGAGTAGAGGTACTCGACGGTACCGGCAGAGACGTAACCGACGAGCTTACCAAGACGGACAGCAGCATCCTCCATGGCCTTGAATGTGTCGGCCTTGGCAATGGTGACGGGAGCCTCTTCGATAATCTTCTGGTGACGTCGCTGAACGGAACAATCACGACCGAACAGGGAGATGTTGTTTCCGTACTGATCAGCAAGAAGCTGGACCTCAAGATGGCGGGCGTTGCCGGCAAGCTTCATGATGAAGATGGGAGAGCCGGGAATCTCGCTAGCAGCGGCCTTGTAGAGGGCCTCGAAGCCCTCCTCCTCGGTAGCCTTTCGGATACCCTTACCACCACCACCCTCGGAAGCCTTGATCATGACGGGGAAGCCAATCTCCTTGGCCTTCTGGAGACCCTCTTCCCATGATGTGACGCATCCCTTGGCGTAAACATCATCGGCAACGGTAACGATGCCCTTGTCGTCAACAGCGACCTCGTCGACGCCTGTTCCTGACCAAGGAATACAGGGCACAGCGGCGTGCTGTGCAACAATTGTGGAGGAAATCTTGTCACCCAATGATCGCATGGCAGATCCAGGGGGTCCGATGAAGACAATCTTGTTGGGAGAGGCGGCCAGCGACTCTGGCAGCTTGGGGTTTTCTGAGGCGTGACCCCATCCAGCCCAGACGGCGTGAACGTTCATACGCTCAGCAATGTCGACAATCAGCTCGACATTGGCATAGTTGTGGTTGTTTGTGCCGCCGGGAACTTCGACGTAGTGGTCGGCCATTCGAATGTATTCTGCGTTGGCCTGCAGATCTTCGGGGGTAGCCATCACAGTGAAGTGAATGGCTCGTTCGTCGCCAAACGTCTCGTAAGCCCATTTTCGGACTGATCGAATCTCCTTAACGGCAGCGATACCGTTGTTGGCAATGAGGACCTGCAGGGCGGAAAGATTGTGTTAGTTGAGCTATCACCAAGAGACCAGCCAGGGATTGGCGGGGTTGACGGAAATCTGCGAAATCGTGTCCCAGGGGATATTTTCTTACGTTGGTGATGACAGTGTGACCATCATTTTGGCCAACAAAGTCCTTGACCTTGCTCGGGGGAGCATTCGCCAATCGGTTGCCGCCGATGAAGTGGTCTGCGATATTGAACTTCTCTGCATACGACTGCTTGCCATTGACATAGGGCACCGACCGCCCATTGGCACCCTCCTGGGCACCAGCTGAGATCTCAGTCATGGCTTCTGCGTTGTGTGTAAAGAGAAGGGGGAAAAGAGGAGAGGAGAATTATGGAGGAGATTCGGGAGGGAAGAAAGAAGTCGAAAGTTTGAGGAGGATGATCAAGGTTGAATCGTCTCTCTCAGGTCGTCATGAGCCGGTCAAAGTAAAGTGGCGGGCGGGCGCGCAAGGGCAATCACGGGCAGGGGTAGCTCCGGCCGAAGAAAAAAACCAAAGCCAAAAGACGGGGACCCGACACGACGAGAGCTGGGTCTTTGGTTTGCTGTTGGGGGGGAGAAAAAAGTACGGAGGTGTCCCTCTGGAGTGGTATAGGCGCTAAAAATACAGAAGGGTTGAAGGTAAAATTAAGATAGGTGATGAGAGAGTTGAGGAAGACAGGTTCTGGCTGAGGAGGACCAAGAACTTGATTATGTAGATTGAACAAGAGTTTAAACTTGTTCGTCTTCCTTTTTTAGATTTCCCGACTGTAAGTGAGGAGAGAGAGGAGAGGTAGAAAGAGAAAAAGAGAACTCTTGAAGATGTAAAGTAGGTGGGAGACGTTGAACCCAAGTACAAAAAAGAAGCCATTGGAAGCTACTGCGAAATCGATGTACGTACCGTCGACCAAGTCACTAACGTTTAGACAGCACCCATCTGCACTGTACAAGGATGGATACCAATTCAATGGATCTGCAAATGCTTCCCCACTCCATTTTTCCCCTTGCGGGTTGTTGGCCTACTACTGTTGACTGCTGTTGGCTGGTGGCAAGCCTAGGAAGCTCCTCTCGGCACCTGGCGGGGAAGAGAAACGTGGGAAAACTAGAACTGTTGGGAGACAAGCCCGCCTGGGCATAAACCGACCCCCCCTGGGAGCCCTGGGGTCATCCAGTGAAATGAGACCAGCAATCACTATTCCCCAATGGAAAAATATCTAGTTACGCACTACATACTGCACCGTACAGTACAGTAGAGGAGAGTGGAGTTGAGATCCTTTTGTCTCTGCTCAAATGTCGAGTCGGCTTTGCAAAGACCCGAAATGTAGTGGAGGGGCACACCCAAACAGAGACAGCTTCAAGGGTCCATTTTCTTGGGCGAGATGAAAGAGGCTGAGAGAGGTTGAGGGGCCGGCATTTTTTTGCTGCGGGTGAAGGTGGGGCCGTAAACAACCACACAACAACATCCATCATGACAGCCCAGTACAGCACAGTAAGGAACAAGCAGGGTCAACTCATTTATTCCCAGCAAAGCCATGGCGCGGCTCCAGGATATTGATTGAATGGGGTATAGGTAATGATGAATGACACTCCAATTAGTAGTGCGAGCATTGGCCTAAACTTGGGGTTGGTTGAGAAAGGCAGTTTCATACGGAGACCGAACAATACGCCGGAAACCGCTTCGGAGGCCGGGTGATATCATGCTTTCAAAATGATATGCTATCATTGGTGAAATAATTCATCATGACAACTGAGAGTTTGGTTCATTTTACGATATTCTCGTAATGGAGAGTAAGCTGATTATTATTATATGGCGTAGCATGTCATATTTCTCGTAAGCTGATATACTAACTAAAAAGGCTATTTGTTCAAAAAGCTGATGATGTAATAAATAAATCCATCAGCAAGCCCTTTAACGGCTCAATTGGACATGCCGAAGTTATGTACTGAATAGACTCTGTTATCATGGTGCAGTGTATCTCCAGGTGGCTTACATACTCGGAACCCGACCACCAGCTTATACCATGTCACCATACCATGCCAGCCAAGATACATAGCAATTGCTGACTTGAGATCACGACTATAACTTCGACACCAAACATCTCATACTAGTTAAACT
The DNA here is from genome assembly GCA_014898975.1 of Fusarium nodosum. NCBI lineage: Eukaryota > Fungi > Ascomycota > Sordariomycetes > Hypocreales > Nectriaceae > Fusarium > Fusarium nodosum. The sequence goes on along the minus strand of JAAVUE010000140.1, from coordinate 23,915 downwards.
AGTTCCTACTCAACCCATACCCTAAGCATTCATCCCTCGGTGTCCTCATATCATCAGCCTTGTAATTATCCCACTACCCAAGGCTGAACCACCTTTAATCCCGAGTATGTATGTATGTATGTACATACACACCCCTACTCTTTATCACTTATCAATCTCCAAAAAAGGACTCAAAAGCCACAGACGCAAGCCGCATGTTGGGAACCAGTCAGGGGTCAGAGGTTCCTCATGACGGCGTTGAGACTGCCAAACTCCAACGCTTTCCGGTGACGTCTTTACTTGACGTGATACTTCCTGTGATCCGGTACAGAGTTGACCTGAGCTTTTACCGAGCGGGAGCGAGATCGAGAAGCACGGCTCAGGGACAAGGGTTTGTTGTTATGGAAGCTTTGAAGAACTGTCTAAATTGCACTGTGAGTGATCAATTGATTGCCCTGTTTAATCTTCCTGGATAATAATACTATTATTACTTTGAGGCCTGATAATCTCGATAATTCATGCAAGACTTGTATTGAAATGGACACTTTCCAGTCTGTAGTCTGTCAACCAGTGTTCTTGAGCCTCATCTAAACCAAGACAGCTTCGGCCTAAACTCCACCTCCCTTGCCCAAGCATCCCTGTCTTGGCATCTCATCTCCAGCCACAGAGCGCAGACTTGTCTTCCCCAGCATTTCAAGCTTACGTATCGACCTATAGCACTGTACAATACCAACTTTTATCTGCCAAATCACTCATATGGAGCAACAGACATGCATCATTCGACACAAGATAGGATACTAGATACAGCATCTCAGATTCACCAACACCAAGATTCTCTTAACAAACACTGATATAAAAGAGTCCCCCTCCCCCCCCACTTCCCACTAGCGCTCTACCTTAATTATCCCACACCCCTTCAAGACAGGAGAGGGAAAAAAGGGCCCTCCTCCCCAATTGTTGAGTTCCCCAATCCAGTCTCCTCCCCGTCCCCGTCCAATTAAACAGCTCCTCTTGCTTTTCGGGGTTCCTTTTTTTCTTCCCTTTCATTTGATCCTCAATCTCAGAACCGCAGCCTCGCAGTCCGCGGCCATCCACCGAATCCCCAACATTGTTTTCCCTTTCATTTCGGTCACGGCATTGGTTGTATATTGAATCCCAGATCTTTGGTAGTCATCGGATGGACAAGCGGAGCCGAAGCTCGGCGATACGTGCTCCGTATACATCCTTGCTTTCGAGTTGCAGACACACACACACACACACATCTCACATCATTATGTTGAGTCGGTCAAAGCCGCGTCGTTTCTTGCGTAGTTTGATATGTCCATACCATTATACGCTCAAACTATGCACATACGTCCTCAATCAAGCGATAAAGATCCATGTTCAGTCCAGTCAATGTTGCATCCGCTGCTCCTATCGACTTATCTCGGCTCAACACCTTCTATCCTCTCAACCGGATCTTAGACAATGAGGTCATGGTTCAATGGTCTGACAATTGTGAATGGCAATGGTAACATAAACTCGCAATTCAATGCAAGCAAACCTAAATCTCTTGTGTGAAGAACTTGTCTAAATAATTAAACGTCACAACGCATGAATTACTAGAACCGTCATGAACTTGATCAGTACCTATGTATTGGGCGTACCCAGTCTGGGCTTCATCTCCCCCAGATCTCGAGCTAAGTTAAGATACTACTGTACAGTAGACTATGTATGTATGTGTATCGTACGCCTCCACAGTCTGTATCTACACCTCCCATCTCTCTCTCCGACTCCAATTAACAAAAGAAATGATATAATTCAAGATATAATAGTCCAGGCCCTCTAGAGCTAGCCCGCGGGCCGTTGCTTCAGCCTTGTCAGACATCGTACGACTCCCCACTGATGTCCGCTCTCCCCCCCGCGAGCAACCTTACTTCAGTAAGAAAGAGTAGCCTCGCATCGATTTCTTCCCCAGTATTACCCGCTCCTTTTTGGCAAGCCGTTTTTAGAAGAAAAGAGACCATCCAAGCAGATCTGCCCGGTCGATGACTCGCTTTCGGAGCGGTACACCCCCGTCTCTCCAGGCCCAGCCGGTGTAGCTTGTGTGATGTGATGTGATTCGGATATACACCTTGGCCAGGCCCTTCTCATCCAGTCCATTCTAGAAACAAAAAGAAAATAATAAATGATAAATGCCGTCCGTGTCTTCATAACTTCCGTAAACCCCGGTGCCGAAATCCCATGTACCCAAAGAAGCAGAAGTATTAGCAACAAAAGTCTGCCAGAGAGCAAGAATCGGAATTCCGTAACCATCGTCAACACCGTCTTCGCCGTCTTGAAGCGCCAGCCGTAAAAGCATGCCGAACCGTCCAACCCATATGCTTTGCAGAAACGGATATCAAATGTTGGGTTGAAATGCGACCAATTTGTGTGAACCGCTCGAACCGCTCGAAAAGTAAAATTAAATGATAAAAACACGAGCGACCTGAGAGACTTGCAGAGCTATGTATACGTCAACTGCTTAGTATGTCTCTCCAAGATCGCTCAGTTGTTTTCTCGGAGGTCCGGAGACGCTAGACCTCATTGTGTTGGCACTGATCCGTCGGCTGCCGCTTCGTCGACGGGATGCTGGCATGGGGATACTACTGACGTCGCCGCCTTGGCTTGAGTATGTGCCTCGACGGCTTGGTGTGCGGAATTCACCCTCATCCTGTTCCTCAAGGTCAAGATGGCTAATGCTGGTCGAGTGACCATGGAATCCCATAGAGGAACGAGATCGGCCCATGGGTGTTCGTGCGCCTGTAAGTGATGCCCGTGAAATTGGTCGTGGGATTCCCTCGCCAGCGGCTCGTGAGGGTGGTCGGGCGTACGAAGTGATACTAGCACGTGAGCTTGGCCTGCTGATCTCATCCGGGCCTCCACGGTTAGGCAATGGTCCAAACGATAGGCGACTGACTCCGGACGTGCTAAGTCGGGGCACATGGCTTCCCTTGGGCGTTGATGTTGGAATATTGGTAGGCGTGGGCTCATCGCCTGCTACCGAGGACGCCGCAGAACCACTGGTACGCTTGCGAGAACGAATCGTAATCGACGCAGGCATATTGGTGGCACTGTATACGTTGGTCCTGGGTGAAGCTCGAGGCGGCGTGCGAGTCGGCCCGGGGAGCTTAGACCGTGCAGAGTGCACGCGAGCTTCGAGTCGCTGCATCTGCGCTGTGAGGGTTCGAATATGGGTAAGCGAGTTCGAGGTGGGAAGCTTGTTTGAAGCAGAGCGAGGTCCCACTGCACGTTGGGCAGGGGTGCGCATTGTGGTCGTGCCACCGGTCGAGATGCGGCTGCCAGGTGCGCGGGTCGTTGCAGTAGGAGGCTTAGAACGAGGGTTGGGGGTAGTGCTGGTGCTGACATCGGCCGAGGGCAAACGAGAGCGACTAACAGTCCTGCGATGGGCCGAAGGTCTTGAGGCTGCCACCTTGGGAAGCGGCGCAGAAACATCAGACATGGGAGGCGAAGGGGGATCGGGCAGTTCGGAAAGAGTATCGCCGTCCTCAGTTAGTGACTTGGAGTCGGTAGGTGTTGTGATGAGAGGAGAGCTGGCGGTAGAACCGGGAGAGGCGGGATGGCCGTCGAAAGTTGGTGACGCAAGAACAGAGAGGTCGGTCGAGATGGTGGACAAATGCCTAGACTCCTGCTTCTTGATCTTGTCCTGGAGAAGCTCGGCTTCGATCTTGAGGTCGCCAAGTTCTTCACGCAGGCGCTGCGACTCGATACGTAGCTGTTCACGTTCCTGCTCACCTATCTTAATCTCCTCCTCCATCATCACCGCCCTCTCGATCGCTTGGTTGTACTTGGATTCCATGTCCTCCAAGGATGACGTGGTGTTGCGCGCCTGTCGCTCAAAATCATCGTTGGCAACCTCGATATCCCTCAGCTTCAATTGCAAAGTTCGGTTGGTGTCTCGAAGGGTTGTGATTTCTTTCTCAAGCGCATTCTGGGACGCGCTGGCCTCGGTCTTTGATTCCCTGTATTTCCTCTGTGCAACGAAAACAAATCGGTAGAGTCAGCCAAAATGTCCGTCCGACCCGAGTTGCCATCTGTCTCTCTGACTGAGGCTGTGGGGAATAATGGGTCAACATGACATACCTTCCACTCTTCCACTTCAAATCCCAAAGTTTCGGCCTTTTCTTGGTGATAACGCTCCTGCTTCTCTGCTCGCTCGATGTCCTTTTCCAACTCCTGCTCTAGCTCTCTGCTGGAATCTCTGAATTCGGCGAGTTCGGACTCTAGCTGTTCATATTGCGCCTTGTACCATCCAAGCGTATCCTCAACGGTGGCCCCAGCCCCTGGCGGAGACGATGGAGGCTCAGAAGCCATGATGGGTGGTCGAAATGGGATATACGGTTGTGGTGGTCGTTTGTATTCTCTATCGCATTGACACAGCCGAAAAGGAGGTAATGATCGTTATTGAAGAAATGTCGGGGACGGGGTGAAAGGCGGCGCAGGCGATGATACAAAATACAAGAAAGTTAAAAGCCGTCGGTGAATTCGTTGAGTAATTTGTTGTTGTTGTTGTTGTCACTGCGCAACTGTCGCCATAGTCAGTCGCCCTGTTCCTGGGCGAAGTGGCGGGCAGATGTCGCTCACCGATTCCAAAGGACCCAGCGTTGATCAGAAGGGAAACAGACTGGGAGAGACCTTGGATGTGAATGGCCCCGAGTCGCAACCGCACTTACTCGAAGTCCAAGTTTGGAGCTAGAGTGCACCGAGTCACTAGAATTCTGCTGCTTGTTAGTTAGTAGTCGCGGCCGCTGAAGAGCGGAAGTTCCATGGATAGGAAACGTCGCGCGGCGGGTTGACAAAGGTTGTTGAATGTTGAATGTTTAGCCTGTGACCCTCGCTGTTGATGCGACACTTCACAGAACCAGGACCAACCAGCCCCCCCATTCTCCTTACGCCAGCATCATGCACTATGCCTATATGGGAATGGTATATGGCAACCATGGGCAACAAGAGCGGTTTCGTTCTTTCAAGGACCCCACTATTGGACAGCAATCAAGTGTCACATATACATACACGTGACTCTCCCTATGACTCTTTGTGCCTGACCTGACTGTCCCTTTCACCTCAATGTATGCGTTGGCATCGACCCAGGTGTTCTAGATCCATGTCTTGCAGTGCGTCTATTTCTCACTTATTTTTTACTTTCTTATGTGCATCACTCTGGGGCTCACGCATTGTCGTTCTGTGACGCTGACAGGGATCCGCCACTTACTTTGTCTAAGACCCGGGTTTCATAAAAGGTCTATGAATAGAATAGCAGCTGTTAGCATTAACAAACCAATATGATGCACACATATTGACCGCTTTCCCACAAGTTGAGATGACAGGCCAGGATCAGGGCAACACAAGTTAAAAAGACGCACTTTTAAATACACAACAGCACACAAAAGGTCATCTGAACGAATGAAGGCTTTGATGTGTGTGTTTTGTCTCAAGTCATGATACCCACTCTCGTGCAGGGTAACATGTTTGTGGCTTCATTCCAAATGCACAGTGACATAGGCCATGCCTGCTTGTATGTTCTAATAAAGGTTGATGAATTGAACAACAAACGCTAAAAACATCAAAGTATCTCTAATGGTCGTCTATTATACCGTCCAGTCTTCATATTCGCTTCATAGTCTTGCCCCTCCCGCTCTCCATGCACCTCTAACCCTTCCCGCTCCTGCAGCAGCGGCACCAAAATTATGCAGCCTTTCCCCAATAAGGTAGGCCTCATCGCGGATCCGAGCGGTCCAGCCGTTAAACACCTTGACCAACCCAATCGTGTTCTTAATTAGCAGCGCAAATAGCGCCACGGCTGGGTAAGAATGTCGATATATAATTGCAAGTCGCGCTGCCTCCACCAATTCATTTTCTCCGGGCTGGGCGCCTTGTATCACGTTATACTTGATAAGAGCACCAGCAATTGCTGGAGGTCCAAAGATGGCAGCTCCAGTAATCGCTAGGCCAGGGAGGACGAAAGCTCGGGTCAAGATACCAGTGTCGGGGTGCATCCAGCCGCCTCGCGTCACAGTCCTAACAGCAAGAGCAAGGCGAGTATCCGGGAACATGGCTGTAACCATTCGAGCTCCGAGCTTCAAGTAGAGCAAGCCAAGTGTCCAGGCTTGAATGACGCGGACCGTATGACGACTAACCTCAGGGCCTCCGGCTCTTGATGCCTGAACAGATTCTGCAGTAGGGGGGTGCATGTATGTGTGCAAAGGGAGCACAAGATAAAGCTCCATAAGCCCCGAGACCAATAGCGGGAAGACAATGTATAGGAAAAAGTAGGCGTATACCAGTTTGACTCCCTGCAACAGAACCGCAGCGGTCCGACGCTCGAGATCACCAGCAGTGAGGGACTCACGAGCAGCCGAGAACCCGTCTTGGATCTTTGTCCACACACTACGAAGGTGGAAGATCAAATAGGCGGCAGTGCCCAGTAGATAAACGCCAATGCTGAATGCGTAGATGTCGTTCGTTCGGATATGTTGCGGGATCAACAACTTGAACATTCGTCGGCCAAACACGAGCGGGATGATAGTAAAGCCGACGCCTGTAACTGCTGCAAAGATCCAGATGAAAAAGATGAAAAGGAATATTCTCGCCCGGAAGTGTGGTGGAACATATACCATCTGGTACTGGTTGCTGGCGTAAAGATCAGCGTCGTCTTGCCCGTCACTCCTTTGACCACTTTCGTCGACTTCAAGGAAAACCTTTCTACCCTTGGGGATTTTTACACGATCTGAGGCAGGTGCCCGAACGAAATGTCCGCTCTCAACGAGTTGGTTTGCTTCTTTCAGGTGGTTTTTGTGACGAGTAAGCGAGCGAATTTCACTCCTCTCAAGGGGTGTCCTTGGTTTGGCATCCCCGCCATCAAAAAAGTCGGTCCAAGTCTTTGGAACGACATTGTATCTGCTATTCAACTCCAGGAACAAGGTCTTGTACCAGGGGAGTTCTTGGCGTCCGCGAGCGTTTCCAAGCTGCAGACTTCCTTCTTCATCAATCTTCCTCTCACCAAAAAGGAAATAAGTGAGTCGCAAGCCTCTGGCGCAGGTTCTGAACCACCACGTGTACATAGCATGAAGTCCGTCGCCTGGTTTAAAGAAGTTCACAGCAAGCGGCATGAGGAAATTGTAGAACAAAAGGTCAACTGGAAACTCAAGCACCGGTTCGTTGGATGAGTAGTGTACTGGGAGGACTCCAGGGACTGCCCATGAGAGACCCCACACAACGCCACCCAAGCAAACGATGACCAGAGCACCATATACAAAGGCGGAGAAGAGAATTTTCCTCAATTGAGTGGTTAAGTTTCTTTCAAGAACATCGCGTACAGGGTGAAACTCGGGATCATCTGGATCGCGAATGAAATCTGTACAATGTTAGTCAAAGTCTGCGTAAATGGTGCTGAAGGAAACTCACAGAGAACACCTTGACGCATTATCTTGCGACACATCGATACAAAGAGCGCGAAATGGAACATGTATCCAGTACCAACGAACCAGTGAACAAAGACCGAAGTCAGAGGATAGTTGTAGGTGAAAAGAAGTCGAGACTTGAAGGTCGTGTTCTCAAACAGGGGAAGTAGAGCACCGTCCAGGAGAAGTCCACAGTAAAGCGGAAAGACAAGCATCTCAATGCTAATGATCATAATGACTTTCATGATGCCACTCGCTTGATGCAGAGTATCAATGATACCAGCTTCCCAAGCTTGAAGAATGTGTCCTCGGGAGAATGGGCTTCCACGCCTAAGATAAAGTGCACCCGCAAAAAAGATTGTTGCATAGCCTGCTGAAATAGCCCAGAATCGGTCTAGTCCTGACCAGTGGGCCAGCTCGGGGTTGACGGAGACAGATCCTTCAGACTCGCCAAGGTTGATAACCCATGAGTTTGGTTTCAGTAGTGCAGAGGAAAGAGCGACTAGCTTGGACCAAGCAGTGTTGGCTGCCAAGGTGGCAGTCTCAATGGACAACTCGCTCTTCAAGAAGTGGCCACCAAGGATGAAAACTAAAGATTTACTGACAATTGTGAAGAGGGTGCCGATGTTGCTCTTGACGGAAAGGAGTGCACTGTGGCTAATCGCGGAAAAGTTTTGCATCTCTGCAGCAGACATGGGAATTTCCATGAAAGTGTAGTCCAGAACTCGAGAACCAGCGTTGGTCCAGAGGGCCCATGAGGCCTTCCTCGCTAACAAGACTTGGGCGCCAATAAAACCTCCAATTAAACCGGTAAACATGTCGACAAGATTGATGACAACCCACAGACCAAATCCAACTGCCATGACAGCTGCATCTTGCAAGAGTTTTGAGAACTCGAATACCAAGCGGACCAGGCGCATAGGGTTAGCAAGGATCCAAACACTGACACGTCCGAAATTGTAGGGGACAAAAATGCAGGCAAAGATCGTTACAGAGACGAGAACCGCACAGAAGATGGCATTCTGGAAGAGTCCTGCCACAGGACCACGCATACCAATGAGCTCCATAACGCCTTCAAAATCCTCGAGATCTTCCATGGCTTCTTGATCAAGTCCTGCACCAGGGGCGTCACCCATATCCTCAGGCTCTGCGGGATTCTCGGCTGCACCAAGCTCAGGAGCTGGGACCTCTGGGTGAACATCTTCAAGCTCAGTTTCCCAGCCATCAGTGTCGTCAAGTTGAGCAGCGACATCGCCAGCCACAGCCGCGACTGCACGTTGCCTATCTTGTTGAGCATCGTCCAGATCACCCCACATGAAATCTGTCACTCGGTTTACCAAACCAGCAGGTCGGCCTTCTTCGGCTGCTGGGCCAATGTCGACTTGTTGGGGTATTTGTAGTTCCGATTGAAGTGATTCTGAAGATTCAGCCCGGGGGACATCGGCTCTCTCATTGAGTGAGACATCAGGCCGCCTAGAAGGACCAGCCTCTTCCCGAACATCATGGGCCATTGCCTCGCTCAATTCAAGCGCGAAGATTGATTTGGTATGGTGGTACTCATCAGATGGCAGCTCGTCTTGCGCAGTAGGGGGTAGTCCGGCAAATGACCAGCTATTGTTGGCCAAAGGGTTTACAGAATCCTGAAGCTGAGGGCCATCCGAGACAGCTCGAGGTCGGGAAATACTTGCCAAAGATCCGGGTACAAGAGGCATCGTCTCAAATTCAGAGTCAGGAAGAAATGACACCTGTTCTCTTTCCTTGCCTTTGGGGGAAGAATGTTCGCCAGGGGCATCCATTGGTGTGGGAGACTCTTCAGAGCCGGGTGTGAAAGCCTTTCTGGAGGAGCTAGCAGCAGTAGAACCAAAGCTCCCTGCACGTCCTCTAATAGATTCTGCGCCATGCTGGACATTGACACCAGGAGTATTGTCACCTTCTCGGAGAGCCCGGCGAGTGACATCAACCCAGTAGGCTAGTTTCCTTTCAAGTCCCTCTTCGTGAATAATCTCCAGAATCCTTTCGTGATCACCGTCGGCTTGGCGATAAATACGTAGATAGTCGTATACACTAGCACGTTCCTCTGAGGGGCTGATGTCTGTGGGGAGATGTGCCCCAGTAGCATCTGCTTCTGAGTATCCAGTTGCTGCAAGACCCTCAGGAAGTACGAGCTCAGAGTTTGTTCGCCTGCGTCGACGCGTTTCGGTCTGGACCTCGACAGCGAAGTCGACATCGTTGGCGCTTGCAATGGGTTCTCCAGTATCAAGAGTTTCATCATCCGATTCATCCGGTCCAGGTAAATCTTCCACATCCTCTGGTCGAACTAGCATTGGTTCTTGTTGCGCTAAAGGGTTTTCGGGAGCTGGAAATGCTGCCCGCATGTTCATCTCCGGTTGTTGCTGGACCACATAATCTCTAACCAATATGACCAAAATAAAGCAGACGATAACTAGAATGGTGATTATCTGGCCTTCAAGAATTGAAATTACTGCCCTGTTGATTGTGGGAGTGCGAGTAAGATTGTTCAAGAAGGCTACTTCCCCAAGCAATGTTGGCGGTATAGACGCAGATCCAGAAGTAGTCGTATTGGAGGACTCAAGAGATGCATCGGGTCTGTCGGACTTGCTAGACAAGCCCCAGCTTCCCAGGAAAACTCGAACGAGGAAATCGCTAATATTCTGATCTGATAAGCCATCGAACAACGCCTTGGCAGCCGAGGCTGAGGTGGTCGTAGGCGCAAATAAGGGGCTGGAAGGGCATGTATCGGCATCCAGAGCTGACGAGGATATTTGACCTCCAGAGCTAGATGGCAAGGTTCCATTGGCGTGGGACGCCGCAGAGTTGCCAAACCCTTCGTCGCTAATCCAGAACATGAAGGACCAGACCGTTCTCATAAAATACGGCAACCAGCACAGCCATACACTAATAGCCATGGCTCCACGAAGCCACACGAGAACATTTTGTAAAAGATATCTTGCCATATGCCCGATAAATACGTGCACGGGTAGAGATTGGGGCATATCGGGTGCGTATAGCTTGGTGAATCGGAAGGATGTCTTGCAAAGCTCGCAATACTTTTTTTGTGAATGCGAGAGCCATTCCATCAAACAATCTTGATGGACATATTTGATACTACCACTGCACTTGCACGGGTAGAACAACGGTTCCTCTGGTGTTCCTTCGCCTCGACATATTCGACAAATGCCAGGGGCGTTATCAAATGGTTGTGGAAAGTCGTCGGATCGAGTCGAGTTACGGGTATGGCTCTTGGCCTTTGGGATCGAAGTTGGGTCTTCCATGACGACTAAAACAACTCGGCGAAAGCGAATCGGGAGAGATCGATCGCGCCCACAAGGGGCTTATTGTTGAAGGATTGCCGACAGGCGCATGCGCCAGCTACTAGGATAGTATCTGAGGGGTCTGAATGGAGAGACACGGGCAGACTCCAGAACGGAAAAGGTACCGGTGAGCGAAGCACAAGTATCGACTGGATTGAACTGGATGTTTCAATGGTCTTGGAGGCCTTAAGGTGTAGTATGCATCTAATTCTCCCGTACGTCAGACGTCAGATATTGCGAAAGTGTCGCAAGAGTCAAAGTTGTAGTAGAGAGTTGGTTCAAGTGTTGAGACGTGGTTGTTAATAATTGCCCGTGCTGTTGGAGGAGCCACTAGCCGCCACCCCACACAGTTGAGTTGACTGAACCCAACCTGAGGAAGTGGCTGGCCTATTACGGGCGGGTCGGGGCAGTAATATTCCGACGATTACATGGATGGCCTCACGTGCTAACAATCCGGATTGATGTCATACCCAGGCTTGAGGATGAAAATACCAAGGTGTACAATTTCCTCTGATGAAGAAATTTCTTCTTTAATTCGATAAACGTGGGTTGTTACAGAATTCAGAAAACTTAAATTTTCCCACAGTGGTTATGTCTTTGCCATGATGTTATTTTAAAGTCTGATATAGAGGTGGTTGAAATTAGCTGCAGGGGCTAAACGTTGTCATTTGGTTACGTATTATGTAGTCCAGAATGAAATGCTCATCAAAGATCCTTCAAAATGTTGCAAAACGCCAGATAATCTATAGATTTAAGTAGATATGAACCAAGTGTTTGTGTGTGTGGTCACTTCAAGCTCATCATTTAGTACTAGATAACATAACAGAATAAATGTTCTCTATTGTTTAGGGTAGCTGGCTGATACGGGATCTTCAAATGGATGATGGCCTGACAGCGTTGCTGTCACATGGGAATGGTTATCGGCTATACTGTTTGTCCCACGCATGCTTCATTCAAAGCCACTTCAGTATGTCACTGCAACAGACCCGAGTCCAGCAGCTGTCAAAAACCTTCCAGACAAGCCTCCCATAAGCTTAGTCTGTACTGTTTCTTGTTCTTGGCAAAAGCTAGTCGATAAAGAACCATTGTTGACTCCTCTCATAAGCCTCCCTGACGTATTATGTTTGACTTTGACCCAGATGGGCCAATCATGACGAATTCTCTTGTCTGCGACATCAAAGAGGGCCCGGGGTAAAGCAAGCTTGGACTGTTATTAATGACGTCGCAACCATGCAAACTGTTTCGAAGCTGCAGTAAAGGATGCAAATCGCTGAGCATAGCTTATCTGTTGCTGGCTGAACTTGGTGGAGAAATAGGGACATGGCGTACTGGATGACACCACCTCACCGAAGTAATGTGCGAGCTAACAGTGCCTACTAACCTAGGATTGGATTACAGATCAAGGCAAGGCAACTGTAAACGACGTCAATCAGTGACCTCAATCGCTTTCTTCTCCTCTATTTTGATTTTCTTCTTGGACATCACCAAAAGCCAAGAGCTTCATAACTACTGATTTTATCTGTCGTGTCTTCGGTCGCTTTACTCGCCGTCTCGCTTCTGTCTCGAGCTTGTCACAGGAAGAGCTCCCTTCCCTTTCGCTTGCTTGACACCCGACTGCACCATTACAACAGTTTAGTACAGCACAACCCCTGCTGCACCTACTGTAGCGCACCATACCAGGTAAGCCAAGCCAGCATTGAAGCCGAAGCTTCCAAAACTTTCACAGGCCGAAATTTCTCTATAACCCCGAACTGACCTGATTCTTCTCCTCCAGGCCATTTGTTCATTTTAGAGAACACATTTGTCCCGTGGTGCATCTTCTCGCGTACATTGTCGCTGAGATTACTGCCATCGTTCGCCTGCCCACTCGGCTATCGTTCCTCAACGTCTTCCATCACCAACCGTCCTCCGCAGTGCGCGTCTAACTAGCTCGTTATCATGGCCGAGTCCGGCGGCTCGATCATGAATGGCAACGGCCACATGAACGGCAAGTCGAATGGAAAGCCTATTGCTGGCCGCAGAAGACCAATCAAGCAGAGAAGAAGTATTTTGGCCTGGACTTTTAATGTCGTAGCTAGGTATGTTCCCTACGCGCATCATTGCGCTGTATCTTGCTGCTATCTGGCTGCTTTTTCACGACCCCTGCAGCTGTCAGCGCATCAAGATACCAATGTTTTTCACCTTCACCTAGGCTGACCACTATTACCTTAGACTCGCGACATGGGCTGCCATCCTCACTCTCCTTTTCCGATGCCCCTCATCACTCGAGGAGTGTGACGAGACATCTCCATCCATCTGCAAACCTTACTTCCAAATCAAGAACACCGTGCAACCCCAGGTTCAACCGTACTACGATCATTACGCAGCACCCTACGTCGAGCTTGCTCGTCCCTACTACGACACCGTTGATAGCAAGGTCTGGCAACCCACCCGGGCGTATGCTGTTCAGTATGGAGCTCCTTGGGTCGAGAAGGCGCGGGCGCACACTCTGGCTCAATGGGAGAAGAACGGACAACCCCAGCTCGTCAAGTATCAAACTCTTGCACGTACACATTATGACCAGTCTATCGGACCCCATGTGAACACAGCTGGCGAGAAGCTTGGCCCATACTATGACATCGCTCGTACCAACGGGTTGCAAGTCTACTACGAATATCTGCAGCCAGGCTATGCTTACGTTCACCCGTACGCTGTTCGAGGCTATGACGCAGCCTCCGACTTCACCAAGACTACTGCGCTTCCTACCGCTTATTGGACATACAACAAGACTTATTCTTTCCTCGACAGCAACGTCTGGCCCCACATTCGGTCTGTCTATGCTCAGAGCGTTGAGCCGCAACTCGTTCGCATTGGTGAGCGCTTGGGACGTTACAAGAACAAGTCCAAGTCTATCCAGGAGAACTATGCTGCAAGGTAAGATATCTCGCCTATCTTCTAAGTGTTTATTCTTGTTCTAACTCATCCAGCTACGTGACTGGAACAACCGCTTCTTCCTTCCAGAAGCCTACTCAGAGCACCACATCTGTTGCTTCCGTCGAGTCTGTCAAATCCTCATCTCAAGCTCCTGTTGCCACAGAGAGCCCCGAACCTGTGGTCGAGCCCCCTTCCCAGGATTACATCAACCCCGTACAAGCCCCTCCCGCCACTGAAAATGAGAGCGCGAACCGACGCAAAGCTCGGGAGATGGTGGCTCAAGACCTGGAGACTTGGCAAACCAAGTTTGCGACACAGGCTGACGAGGGTGCCACTGACCTGGAGGAGCGCGTTGGCGAAATCGCCAAGCGTGTGATCCAGGAGAAGGTCAACACTAATGGCAAGCAGCTTTTCAACGATCTTGAAACCACAATCGATAAGGAACTGAAGGGTCTGCGAAGCAAGATCTCAGCCCTCGCTGGATCAAAGGCAGATGACGCAGATGCAGAGATCGTTTCCGCTGTGCGAGCTTCCGGTAAGACTATCAAGCAAAAGGCACAAGCTATTCGACAATGGCGCCAAACATACGACCAGGAGCTCCAGGAAACCGTTGTCACCGTTGCCGATGTTCACTTCCAAGTACTGGACGAGACTAGAAACCTCGCCCTGCAGCAGATCGGTATGAGGTGGGCATGGACTGACGGAATCACCTACAAGGACTGGGCCAAGTACCATGAGCTTAAGGCCACCCTCAACGAGTGGACCGAGCAGCTCAAGCAATTGGTTGTTACCCACCCTGGCCTTCTGGAGGCTCAGGACGCCGCCGCACGAGTCGAAGACGAGGGCATGGAGGTTGCCTCCGTCGCTGCCAAGGAATTGGCTCGACTTAAGGAAGTTGCTCGCTGGAAGGTCACTGCCGGAGACACATCAGACAACTTTGATAGTGACGCCATGAAGCTTGCTGCTGAGCAAGCTATTGCAGCAAAGGAAGCTGACGAAAAGACCCCAGCTCAGGAGGATAACGCAGCCTCCAGTCTCTCCGAAGCCGTGGAAGAAGCTACCTCCGAGGCTGAAGAGGTCGTCGAGGAAAGCTGGGAAGACTTTTGGGGCTCAGTGAATGCTGAGCCTGTCAAGGAGGAAGCCACCCAAGTTGCCGAAGCTGCTAGCTCCAGCGCCTCGTCCATTGTCGACGAACCTAACGTGATCGAGAAGGCTACCGAGGCCGTATCAAACAGCGCCGAGTCCATTGCCAGTGGCGCCTCCAGCATCGTTTCAGAGGGTGAGAAGAGCGCCAACAGTATCGCTCAAAAAGCCTCGGAGACTGTTGAGTCGCTATCCTCAACAGCGTCTGAGTCCGCCACCGCCGTCAGTGAAGAAGCTTCAAGTGAACTCTCGGAAGTGATTGATTCAGCCACCAATGTCGCAGAGTCAGAAGACAGCAGTATGTCGAACCCCCTTGACTCGGAAGCATCTGAAACGCTCATCGGTGACCCCTTTTCGATAGTCAGCAATGGTAGTGAAGAGCCCCTTGTGGCTGATGGCAAGGAGCCACTTGTCGAGATTGAGGAGGACCCTGTGATGCACCGAGACGAGACCCCTCTGTCTGATCAGTATGAGCACGTCAAGCCTGCTTTACTAGGTGCCGCAGCCCAGGAGGTTCCTCACCGACAGATTGTTCTCGACGATTACGTTGACACCGATGCGATTGCTAGCGCCACCGACGCTGCCCAGTCCGTGTACTCAAACGCCGTGTCTCGTGCTTCTGAACAGTATTCGAGCGCCCTGTCGGTCGTCTCTGCTCAGATTTACGGAACCCCCCAGCCAGTTCATGAGCAGCTCCTGTCTTCTGTCTCGAACTCTTACGATCAGGCAGTCTCCGCTGCTGGCGATCAATTGAACAAGGCCAAGTCTGCTGCTACAACCGCTGCTTCGCAGTTGCCTGCCACCACCACTGTTCCCACCTGGCTCGACTGGGAGCGCATTGAGTCTATTGCGTCCCAGAGACTGAATGAAGGCCGTCTTTGGGCTGAGGTTCAATACCAGAGTGCTCTCATCGCTGCAGGACTTGCTACACCCACTCCTTCCTCGGCCCCTGAAAAGTTAATCGATCAGGCCAAGCTCAATTATTACGCCGGCCTTGGTATGGCCCAAGCCCGATACTCCAGCTTCCTGGCCGGTGCATCGTCTGCCCTCTCTTCCTTGACTGCCACCCCTACACCCACCGACCTTGTTGGATCTGCCTCTTCTGCTGCTTCTGTGGCTCGTGAGTCGGCTGCTTCAGCTGCTCAAGCTGCTGCCGATGCGGCTGGATCTGCCTACTCAGCTGCCGACGACACTGTCAAGTCTGTAGTCCAGGCTGTGGATGATACTGTTTCTTCCGTCGTCGATGCGGCCAACGAGCAGATTTCCAGCGCTGGTCTCGCTATTGGTGACTCTTGGAACAGCGTTATTGAACAAATCAGTGGCCAGGTCTATGGTGAACCAACACAAATTGCCTGGTACGAGCACGTCTGGGGTGATGCTGGCTCCTACGCCTCCAAGGCCACCGACGCTGCTGCTGATAAGGCATCTGTTGCCTCTGAAGCAGCTGCGGCATCAGCCATCACCGCCTCTGCCGAGGCCATGAAGCAGTACGAAGCAGTGAGTGGTCTTGTCTCTGAGCTGATCAGTGGCAAGGAGCCTTCTTTCACTGACAGCGTTCTGTCACGATTCCAAGCAGCTTACGCCACCGCCGCTGCCAATGCTGAAAGCCTCAGGAGCCAAGCCAATGAAGCTGCCTCATCTGTTGGCGACCGAGTTGGTAGCGCAGCTAGCGGTGCCACCGAAGCCGTCAAGGAGAACTTCCAACGCAAGGATGAGCTGTAAGCAGAGCAAGTCGACTGGGAGGACTATTCTTTCGGGCGATACCCTGTATGAAATGACGATCGTTTAATGCCATGGATGATGCAGAGGAAAGCTTACAAGAATGAACCGAAGAGAAGGGTGAAAAAGGTGCAGGACACGAACAAAGGATGCTGGTGTGTTTGATTGGAGATTGGATCTCATTTGTTATTGGCGATGACCGGCTGTTATGTATTGTTATGATTGCTAGCCCTAATTGAACTCCATTCAAAGTAATGAAGCATTCCAAAGTTTTGAGATGCTCATTTTATGCTGTAAGTCATGTCGTGATTTAAATAGCATAAACTGATCTACTGATTTCGTCTCTTATGCTCCTAGCGGCCAATTTTTCTGATTCCCTGGTGGCATGTTGTGCGCAATTCTCAAGTTTGTCCCAGATCGAAAACATAGCAGTGACGAATAGTATAGAATCGATAGCATTGTCCGAAAGCATGAATCATAAACCAAGATTATCAATTCACGAAACAATTAGGAATCAAGATTCTCTCCAACGCCTGCCAATATGTCCCTGACCCAAGACCCAAACCCAAACCCAAAACCAAGCCCATTATCATTATCATTATAACCCATCGCCTATAGTGCCCATGTTCGCCTTTGTTCCCATCCCAATATCCTCTTCGCAAACCACCCAAGCCTTTTATTTAAAACCATTCGTCGAAGCGCCACTCCGTGTCCATATCCTGTTCAAAACCACTCTGTTCAAGAGGCGCTTGTACGGCCCGGACTTGCTCCCATTCAATTTCATCCTCCGCCGTAGCAAAGGAAAGCTCGACATCTCCTTCGGCAACTATGTCGTTGAAGCTGGCGAGTTGATCATCTGAGAAGGGTACTGCCGTCTGTGCGAGTCCAGCTTCGAAGTCGTGGCGCTCATCCTCGTTCAGAAGGAAAGGGTTGTCCGAGGGGATAAAGACATCCTCGTCCAAGTGGACGTCGGGACCGGGGATTGCGCCGGTGGTTTCAGCAGGTAAGCCTTCCTGAAAACCAAACTCCTTGATCAAGCGGTCCAGTTCCTCTTCGTCCAACACTTCAGGTTCAGGTGTAGAAGGATTGGAAACCATGAATTCGACGCACGTTTCATAGCATGAGGATTGTTCACCAATTGTAGAACTCGCAGCCAGAGTAGCGCTATCGGTTGAATCATCCCGCTCATGGAACAAGAGGCAAGGCTCAGTAGGATCGTCGTAAGGCCATGGTGTCTCCTCGATCAGATAACTGGGGATATCGTTGGGAATCCAGCAATCTCTGTTGCAGCACTGCGCAAAGGGGCATCTCTCGAGGGACCAGATATCCTTGTCTTGAATGATAGGATGACCGCAGTGATGATAAACGTATCGCACTGGCTTGCACATAATGGATTAAAGAACCTAGATACAAGATATCGTCAACTTTCGTAGCTCCAAGCATTGACAAGTCAAAACTCACCGCGCAATATGAATCAATTAATCCCAGGAAGTATACCGAAAGGAAGAAAGTATTTAGAAGAGACTCTGAAAAGCCTTCCTTGTGAATCTCTGAATTCCTTTTCGAAATGCCCTCTGAGAATCATTGCAGTTTGTTTAATGCATCATTGCACTCAAAGGCACTGAACGTTGTTTGTAGTTTACACAGCATCACGCACCCATTCAGCACCGGCGGGAAGGGTCAAAGAGAAATGGGAACGGTCGAGGGCGGGGAATCAAACGGCTAGACATGTCAACAATAAAAGATTCTGGGGAGGTGCACTAATCTTTACAAACGGAGGGCGAGCAGAAGATCCCTTACTCTGTTCAGATTTCACATGATCAAGGCAGCGAGTGGTAGTTTGAATCAATGTATTTTTTACTTAATTCAATCGAAAGAAGATTTCGATATGACACTCATATAAACAATCCATTCTGTCGCTTTTAAAATGTTGAGCCATTCCAAGCGCCATCCGGTAGACCATCCCATAACTCCAAAGAACTCTGGCCCTTGTCTCAGTAAGGACTTATCTGTTCCCTTCCAACACCCCTGAATGCAATAAATTCGTAAAAGGCGACTTGTGGCCGCGATTAAAACACTCCCACTACCGTTTTAAATGTTGAGAGTCAAAGACCGGTAAAAGGAGGAGATGAAAACAAGTAATGACAAATGATCCTCATATGTCGACGCTGTTTGGTATCTTGAGGCATGGTAAATATTCTAAAAAGCAGTTCGTCATCATCATGGAGTAAATGTCCATGGTTTGTGTTCATGAAGGTGTGCCGCGTTCTTCAACACGCTCGCCCTCAAAGCTGTATATGCGGATCTCTCCATCTTCGCTACCACTTGCCATGCGGCTATCGCTGAGACCTACACAGGTAACAGGGCCAGCGTGGCCAGTGAAGCTGCGCTCACATTTTCCAGAGCGAGGCTCCCAGATCTTGGTCATGGAGTCATTAGCGCCAGTGACGACACGGAGAGTGTCACCAACGAGACCCCAAATGCCTTCAACGTGACCAAACATACTGCGGATACACTTGCCACTGACTGTATCCCACAAGCGAACAGTGTTATCAAGTCCACCAGTGAGCATATAGCGTGGGGGAAGGGGTCGGTCGGGATTGGATGTGAACCCTGAGCCATATGACGCCCGAGCATCCACAGTCTGTTCCGAGGGCTCTGCAGGAGGAGTGTTGCTTCGACCACTGGATACCGACACGGTATCTGTGTTGTCCAAACTGGGCACCTCATCAGGCTCAAAATCCGCAGGCATCAAAAGAACTTGCTGGACCTGGCCAACATGACCAAGAAATGTCTTGATGCATTGCCTGGATTCAATGTCCCAGAGTTTGACCGAGAGATCATCGGATGCCGAAAACACAACACGAGAGGGTGAGTCGATGCGTACGTGGTTGACCCAGTCAGTATGGCCCCGGAGACAAAATGTTTCTTTGGTCTTGAAGCTGGACACCTTGATTGTCTTGTCGATGGAGCCCGAAGCCAAGGTACAGCCATCGTAATGAACTGACAACACACCGTCATTGTGGCACTGGAGCGTATTCAAGCACTCTCCAGTCTGCCAATTCCACACCTTGATGGTCTTGTCGAAGCTGCCGCTGATCAATTTGGAATCGTCGAATTGAAGAGTGCGAACTGCTGAGGTGTGACCTCGCAGTGTGCGTATAACTTCTCCGGTCTCAATGTTCCAGATCTTGATGGTCGTGTCGTAAGAGCCGGTCGCAAGAATGTTATCGTCGAACTGGAGGCACGTCACACCATTTTCGTGGCCCTTGAAGGTCTTGATAGAGCAACGGCCTGTCTTCCAGTTGTACCCTACCTTGAAGCGATCGCGGTATACATCTTTCCACGGTCGGAACTTGCGCTCTGCCTCAAGTTGTTGTCGTGACTTGCTTCCGGGATTCGCCCTGGAGCGCTTTGCAGATCGATCGCTATCTTCGTGTTCGTCGTCGGTGGCCTGGCGTTTTCGTGATTCGCTAGGTTGTGTCTCAGCCTCGTCGTCGATCTCAACCACGTCGGCGGCATTCGGTTGTCGGTGATTTTGTTGATGGCGGCTCCACGCCTGAAGTTTTTTCCTTTCGAGCAAGGGCAGACCCCAACCGCACTTTGTGCATTTGCGGTCAATGTGTTGTTCGCACATACGATGCCAGACTACATCGTCGTCGGCAAGGCTTCGCCATCGACGGCTGACCTGGGCGGCTTTGCAGAGGGATACTGTGTCGAGGTAGGATAGAATCTTGTAGGAGAGTTCGGTAGGAAGTGCAGCAAGGAAATCAATCTTGAGCTGCTCCTGAACTTCGCGTGATACTGTTGAGAGCTGCGGGAAGCAGCATTGTGTAATAATTCCTTGCAGCATCAAATCACGATGTTTTGACGGAGCAGCCGAGAATAGAGACCAAACGTGGGTGATGGCCTCCTGATCGGCGGAAGATAGACTGTTCAGCTCCTAGCGGCAAATGTTAGTAACTGTTACTGCGATCGACAAGAGGCCATCAAGCTGGGTTTGCTGAGCAGGAGACACTCACACTTTGGATAAAGCCCATCTTGGACTCATCAGCTGCACGTCGGCATTTTGAATCGGGTCTGTGACGGTAACAGAACTTGCTGTTGGGATCTTTCTTTCGGACTACGGTTGTATCATTGGTGGGAGGAGGAGATAAAGGCATCGATGCTTTGCCGAATGGTGCATAGAGGCCGGGAATGTGTTCCTTGAGGAACGGGCTGACGGTCTTGCCCACTAGGTCGGAAGGCATCCTGACGAGTCGTGGGTTTATTTCTTGATCGGATCTTTGTCGGTCGCAGTTGTTCTTGGAGGGTTGTTGTTGCGAGTTATCCTCAAGCTGTTCGGGGTCGAAGTCGAAGTCGGTGTCGGTGACTTTCAAAGAGTCACCGTTGGTAGCAGAGGGGAGAGATGACGAGGATGTATCGGGTGCCGCCGAAGAAATAGGAGCATGTTTTTGAAGAGGGTTTGTTGTTGTTGACTCGGAGATAGAATGGGACATGGACGATCCAGTAGACATATGATTTAAAGATAGAGTTGAGGTTCCGGGGGCTGCAACAAAGTCGGAGGGTGCCCCAACGGTGTTGACGAACGCCGGGCTGTCCATGGCGCAGAAGCAGGTATTAGAAGGATACTGTATGTACTGCACGGTTTTCAAAGACCCAGGGGTGGGAAATTGAAAGTTGCGCGATGATATGGTTAGATATCGCAACGCCCTGTCTGCGTTCAAGGAAGAATAACCGGATAGTCGGTGTTCAAGTTGTGAGTCTGGGGAGGCTTGGAGTGATCTAATCTGAGGCAAAGTGACTGGCGGATGGCGTGCTGAGTCTTGAAGCGCTATGTCCAAGGTCCACTTGAGACAGTGCAACGACAGGTAGTTCTTGGCCTTGTTGGACGCTAATTGGATTATGGAAGGAGGTGAAATTGGCGGTGATTTGTTCTTTTGTCTCCGAAGGTGGCCTTCCAGGTACTTTGTTGTAACGAATGAATATCAAACCTACAATTAACAAGTTTGGTGGTGTCAAGGTGTAAGTGGGAGAGGATGTGACGTTTGGCGGAGGCAAAGCAATCCAACCCAACCTTTGTGAGTGAGAGAAAAGAGTAGTTCGGGTCGTCGGGGAGGGGACCCTCTTTTCCGAATGGAAGTGACAAATTTCCCATTCGGTACTACCCAAGCCTTGTATGGAAATGGTGGGGGAATGACCAAAAGGGTTGTCCTCACCTCTGCTATAGTAGAGATAGAGAGATACTGATATGTAGATATGTCGATTCAAACAGGTACAGCACCTACCGCATAACGCTAGACAGGCAATCAACATAACTCAGCATCTTGATGCTCCCATAATGTCAGTATCTAAAAGATCCCTTGTCTTCAAGTACATACATCGACACAGTACAGTACAACACAGTACAGTCAGTACCTGCTGAGGTATGCGCTAACACTCTCAGTGTAACCCCACCAGTCATCAGCTTCCATGCCCGCACTGATTTGAGCCCTGAGGCGTCTTCCGTCCAATCATTTCACAAGAAACTCTTTCGAATTTTGAGACTTGAATGGCGTTATCAGCAACCGATCGGGCGGATAACCTGGGGGTTGCTCATTGTAAACGGTGCATCTACCGTACAGAACACGGACGGCAGTCGGTCAGCCAACAAAGTTGGATGGCGGCTCTGCTTAGAGATGCAAAATGGTGACATTTGCCACTTGAAGTTTTCATCAGATTAACTAATACGAGGTTTCAACATCGACAACAACTTCATTCCAAGGACTTCTTAAACGACATCTCGAAACCCCATTAGGGGACTTGACGCTATCCACGCCTGGACTCTACAAGTCATGCACGAGAATGGGTCACCGATGGGGCATGATCTGGTCCCTTTTCTCTCTTGGAATTCTGAGACCCTCAGCTGACGATAGCGAGGAGATATCTACTCACTACCCAGTCATAAATCGTCTTCTATCATGAAGCCAATCCACTCTATGTTTACTTGCAGTGTCGCTTATGGTGTAGCAGTGCTAACATTAGTTGTCGGCAGATGGAAAAGACTATGGGC
Source organism: Fusarium nodosum (assembly GCA_014898975.1). NCBI lineage: Eukaryota > Fungi > Ascomycota > Sordariomycetes > Hypocreales > Nectriaceae > Fusarium > Fusarium nodosum. The sequence continues at coordinate 1,338 of JAAVUE010000140.1, read as the reverse complement.
CCTCGAGTGCCGCAATATCCTCGCCTTTATTACATAAAAGACCCCATCGTCAGAAATTTCCACTTCAAGTCTCCTCTTTTTCCACGCCGTATTTTCTCTTGGACAACCTGGCAACGTAGATTTTCGCATCATGGGGTTCTGGACCGAAGTATGCGCCACAGACCGCCACAGCACCGGATATCTCGAGGCACTGGATTTGGAGTTTTGATACCATATGGTTTTGGAGTTGGATGTTTTAGAATTTGCCCCTCAAGATGATGTGATTTGACTATGCTCGTTACTCCCGAGTTAAGCTTTGTCATCAAGAGTATTTCGCCATTCCGATGTCCGAATCGACTGATTGGCTTGTTAACCCCGAGAAACACTTTACGAGCGATCATTCTGGACAGTATGCCTCGGCATGTTAGGAATTTAACTTTACTTTTGACTAGCATGACTAATTGAAGCATTCATCATGCCATTGCTTGAATATTGTCAACTTTACTACCTGAGCACATCATCGAAAGCTATGGCGCTGAGCCGTAAGGTAAGCCCGTGCCAACTCTCTACTCTGGGAACCCTGCTGGACACTGATTCAGCAACTGATCAGTGCATCATATTCCAGCATCCCTTCAACTTTCTGCTAGACCTTGCAGGATCAAATCCGGCAATGACACGTGCGTGACAGCGTATCATATCCAATGGCCATCATGTCATAATATAGCAATCTCAAACGTCGGAGACTTTTGTAGTTGTCCTGAACAGGTAGGAGAGTACTTCCATGTCCCAAGACCACTGAAAGTCTCCCCGTAGCCCCTGTCTGGCATGTACTCAGAGTCTTGCGAAATTCTGTGTCGGTGTGGTGAAATTGAAGCAAAGAAAATATCTTGTCGTATCAAGGCCTGTGATTCGACTATCGAGACGTGGACTATAGGCGACGGGCGTCGTAATGCAGTTAGAAGGCTATGACAACAAGTTGATCATTTTTTTGATCGGAGTTTTCATACCTAGCTAGAGGTGATACTTTGGTTACATTCGTATATTGTTTACATTCGAGCTTGGATAGGATGTGGTGTTAAAGTTGACGAGATACTGACTTGTATGATGAACAGGGTGAGGGAGTACCTGTTGTTTGGATCAACTGCCATTCAAACAGTAGGAACATAACGGATCGTCGATGATACAGTAAGATTAGGGAAGGATGACAACTGCAGCCTCTCTTAAAGGTGTCTCTCAATAGATCTGACATGCATATCAACTCGATCATCACCCTACAGCAAGATGATGTGAATTACAAGCGTATGTATATTAATTCTGGACTCTATTTCTTCATCAACAAATTCGGTGAGATGGCCGAGT
>JAAVUE010000139.1:0-198713 GCA_014898975.1 Fusarium nodosum | reverse complement strand
GGTTTCTCGGGACTGGTGCTAGGGCCTGTTTCCTTGGGGGGGGGAGGGCCGGCTTCTCCAGCAGGAGAAGGAGACACTGGCTTGGGTCCTTCGGGTGGAGGAGGACCTGACTCCCCGCCAGGAGGAGGTGGAGGCTTGGGCCCCTCAGGCGCGGGCGGAACAGGGGCTTCAGGAACAGGAGCGGTGGCCTGGGGAGGAGGCACAGGCGCTCCTGAAGGCGGAGGAGCCTCGGGAGCTACTGGGCACTCTGTATAAGTGTTAATAACACCGCTCAGCCAGCGTGATACGAGACATGTCTGGCAGGCATGGTATACTCACCCGTGACGGTAATGTAAACTGGCTCCGTGACGGTGACGGGCACCTGAGGCAGGTTAGGTGTGAATGACCTCAAGTGAAACAGCAGGTTTTACTCACAGCTGGAGGGCAGTTGTTGGAATTGCCTCCCATACCGCCCATACTACCCTTGCCAGTAGTAGCAGGCGGCTTGGCTGGGGCAGACATTTCCTCACCCTTCATGCCCATATCTGGCATAGATGGGTACTCTCCAGCAATGACACCCGAGAGTATCATGGCCACGGGAAGAGTCTGAATCGTCTTCATATTGGTTGGTAACGAGTGAGTAAGTCTCTTGACTGATGTTGATATCTTGGGGAAAGATTGGCTGTCAGGGTGATAGTAGAATACCGAGTCCATTAGGGGAGAACTGATCTCTTTTATATCTAAAGAGAGCTTACAGAGAAGCTATGAAATTATCTCAAAGAGGACGCAATACTAAAGACGAACCATGCACAGCGATAGAATATCGCTGGGTAGTATGAACTTCACGGAGGAAGCCGCATGGTTAACATGAATTCTTCAAGCCATAAAAGCTACACATGAGGAGTACGAGGCGAGATATGCATCCAGTCAACTCTTGTCGTCATGAAGCATTTTGAAGCATCACAGCATTATGGTTAAATGCTGCGCAATACGTGAGATTCTATTGGGTAAGCGATTTGAGTATGCTTAAATATAGTTCAGGGCGACAGCGGGTACCTGGCCATGGATGTCATAGATAGATATAAAGGAGGTTGGCAATGGGGCTACCGATTGACGAGTACATACAAACGAACTCGATGGCGTTTAGCATCATGATTCCGGGATGGAAGTTTCTGGACAGCACTCATTTGCCCGATATTTCACAGCCAGACGAAGTTAGACATGTATTTGGAAAAGAGTCTGAATGGACAGGTGCCTCTAGGACCAGATGACTCACATCAGACATTCTCAGCATTCCTACTGACAGTGCGTTTGTATAAGGCATGGTACTGAATCTTTCAGAACACTTATATGTAACGAGATACGGGTCAAATAAAGAGAGAATATGACACCTGAAGTTTCTTGTCGAACAAAATGCTTACTCAAGTCTTGCTGCCACTGACACTGAACTCAGCTTTCGTGTATGCACCATGACTTCACGGTAAATTTACTGGGTCATGGCCTATAGCTCCTCGACATCTTCGTATCTTCTACGTCTGATTCTCTCTGACTCTTTTGTTGGTGGCGCCTCGAGTTGTCATGGAATGGAAGTGTAAGAGTAAAGGCTTCCCTGGTGAAGTATAACGATAAGATAGTGTTCTATGTGTCATTCAGCATTTGCATGTATTGATTCAATGCGTCTGACTAAGGCTTCTTCTATTTTCTCCTATTGACTTCCCATACCACCTAGATGGTTATGAACAAACGGATCTTGATGTTGTAATTCTTTTTTGTTTTTAATCATTGCTGGGAATAGACTGTTATGAAACGGATTTCTCTTGGCTGAACTAAATACGTGGCCAAGATCACGGTTTCTATATGACCTGCTAAAAAGCTAAAGTTCGTATATTAATAAAAGAAAAAGATTGCAGATATCTACTATAAAACAGATAGAATACTTCGGATTCAAGAAAGAGGTAGGTTAGTCAGATGGAAAATGTGCCTTCCTGGTATTTCGGGTAGGAAGGTCCAGTGCAAGAAGTCGCACTCAGGACAGTCACGTGCCGTTTAAAAGTAGAGACATGATCATGCGGCACTCGTACTCACCCCCTCGCCTCAAGTAGTCCCTTTTGACCGTGACTTCAATGTTTCCAGGACAAGATTCTCCCGAATCGCTGCAGTTTTTCACCAAGACGCTTACATGAATCGCTTTGCGTTTATTTTCTGGATCGAACGACAATTTGAAACAACAAAAGATACTGTCACGATGTCCTTGGCAGCAGTATCTTGTCCAAACGCCGTGCACTTCAATACTCGGCCCTCACTTCTACTCCCTTTGCAAACCAGCCTACACACTACTGGACTGCATGCAAAACGTGAACGTCAAACGACAATGTCAAAGCCAGCCTGTGGAAGCCTCCAGGCGCCTGCCCGATGATGAACGCGTACACCATCTCTGGCGAGTTGCAGTAACCTAGCGTTGGACGCAACGTCCGCGCGAGTAGATTCTCTTCTAGATTGACGTTGACACAGGAAGCTCCCCGTTCTCAGAATCTACCTTCAGTCATTTATCCGGACATGGTGAAAAGTCTTTTGCCTGATGCCTTTGCCCCTATCAGCTAAGCACCATCGCACTACAGCACGACGTTGGGAGCCGGATCATCTTGTGCTAGAACTAGCCAAGTCAGCTAGACTTGATGTGACAGATTGTTGCATACACAGTCCGAATTTCCCTATCACATGGAGAGTCAACATGACAATACCCGTTTCTCGTCACGTTCTGGCCCAGGAGCTGCGCATTCCAGCGCCATCTATCTGCTTGACCACGTCTTGTGTGAGCGAATTTCCGCATCCCACTGATTCTACTTTCTTGACTACGAACCTTGTTCCCAAGCCCAAGCGATGTCTCGTTGCATCATAACAGAGGGGTTATTCTTGCCCGAAATGTGCCGGCAACTTGACCGCGAGCGGGGCTGTCTTCGGTGACGGATCAGATTCAGCGTTCTCGGCCACACTTCAGGCCACCGGCCGGCTGGCCGGTCGGTGTTCGAACTTGTGGATCTCCCCTACTGCTACCTACCTACTCCTTGCTACTCTTAGATCACAACCACTGGCACGCTTTGCTCTCGACTGCACGCAAAAGTAGCGCACCATACAAAACTAGGGCATTTGACAAGTTAGGCATTCAATTGTGGAACTTGCTGGGTAACATTTCAGTCGCCCTCTACCAGTCATAAACGATTCATTGATGACTCGAAAAACTGAATTTAGCTAAGAGAAGAAAACTCTGCTCTGTATCTTCCGCCACGATGGACTAAGTCAACTGGACGACAAGACCCAGAACCTGACACTATGCATACCCTGGTTATAGCTGCATTGAAGGAAAATCTCGATAACAGTCTCCAGAAAGATTGGACAGCAGTACGGTGCTTAGCCCTCCTCTTCATGTAGGCCGATTCGGAATCGGCTCGGATTTGGCAGTTTCGATGACTCGCAACGACGAATCTCTTGATGGACATTGCTGGTCACGGAACTAAGTGACTTGGTTCATATCTGACGGATGTGCTATCAACTTTACAGCCTGGTACAGTATGAGGTAAGATGCTGTTGATCGTGCCTGATCGAACAAGAAAATCCGGGTCGACCTCGATTTAGATCGAGAAAGCTTTGGCATAATCCTTGTTGAAAAACAATGATCGGCACATCAACAACAAAGCAGTCCGTGATATGAACGTACGTCAGGCTTTACAAAACCGAGTTTTACGGAGTCCGTGGCAACGGACGGATTGCCTAAAGAAATTACTGGATAATAGCAGCACACTAATAAGCAATTACACATGCGCACACACACACACGCACACTTGAAGCTTGGCTGTAGAACATACAGGACAGAGGCCTCTCCCGACGGTTCGAGAACGGTGCTAAAACCGCGCGGCGCTCGCACCGTTCTCGACAGTCCTATACTGTGCTGGACGGACGGCCTCGAAAACCAAGATGGAAGAAGGTCCGCAGCGTTTTCAACGCACCAAGAGGGCGTTTTTTCCCCATGAATTCCCACTCCGTTTATACGACTCCGTTATTAGTTCCATGCCTTAGTGTAGGCGCCTCAGGCAAGAAACTCGGCCTATCCTGCCTATCTTCTCAGCCAACGCAACCTGCACGGCGTAATTAACCATCACAGAACATTACTCTCACAGATATCCAGCAAAGAGGGCGCCATTATGATTATTTGCGGTCTGAACCCCACCTTGTCATTTTCATAGTTCATACCTTAATGTCCCCAACGTTTTTGCAGTATTAACTACTTCGCTTGGACGGGTGATGAATCAACGACCCAGCATCTTGATCGTGGATTACAGGGATGTGAGCTTTTTTAGCATGTGCTCTAGCTGATGATTGGTGACGCGGCAGCTCTACCCTTGTTCCCGATGAGATGCTCAGTTTTTCTGTCAAGAAGCGTGGCATTCGTGGACAGTTGATCGCCAGGCACAGTCAACGGTCTGGAAATCCTGCCCAACTATGCTTAACTGGCGGCGCAACGTGTCAGATGCATACACCGACTCAGTTTCTCTCTTACCTATGGGTGGACAGTTAATCAGGCCCGAATTATACACCTTTCACCAGGGTCCTGGCCCTGATGAAGTGGCTGTCGCGTGCCGGGGCAAATTTGACTTTTGCAAATATGAGCTTGTTAACGACGGCATCGCTCAACGGGGCCGCAGTCAGGAATGCTCGACTGTTAGTGCCCGCACAGAAAATTCTGTTTTGAATTTTCAGAATCAGAAAAAGCGCAATAGCCCCAGTTCATTGATTCAGTACCCACGTGTCAACGTAAAGAAATACTGCAGTCGTGGGAGAAAAAAAGCCACACTGTCGTCAGCGGTTGTTCATGGTCAGGATATTCAGAGTTTTCACCGCGCACTATTACTACATACTTCGTAATGGTAAGTGCTTGCATGGGACCACACTATTATTCCCGGCAAAGTACTGGTAGCGAAGTGGGAGAAAAGTATGGTATTGCTGACGTGCACCTTTAGCCTCAGGTTGTAATTAACCCTGCTTAATATTCCTGGGCACTGCGAGTCTCCTACCATTCTCACACCCATCCGGTGCTGAGCAGTCTTCAAAACAAGCCTTCCACAATCCGACCACATGGATGCCTGTCAGGTACCAGGCACTGGTGGCAAACGTACAACCAATAAGGGACCAGAAGTGGCTTGCAGAACCAGGCCGACATGCAGCTAGAAGAAAAATTAGAGCGAATTTGTGGGTTACCCTGTGGTAGTCGCCAGCTTGGCCACACCCTTGCAGCTTGCATACACCACTCACTCTACCGGTACGGTACTGTACCTAGCCGCGGAACTGGGAGTGGCTACGCTGAATCGCTGACAGGCGCCTTTTCTGTACCGGTCTGTAGGACTAGACTGACTGGGAAGCGTTGCCCTGGTTCCATACGAAGATGGCTCGAGGAGCTTGCCCTTTGCTTCCTGACAAGCCTTACAAGTTCATACTGTACTGTGTGTGTTACCGTTCCTCCTTTCTGGATGTTGTCTTTTGTTGTCGCGCGCTTAATGCACTCCAGTGTCTCGGGTGCAAAGTAATGGTTGAATTGAGGCTCTAGCTGAGCAAATTGTTTCATTTCGAAGCGGCCAATGGCTGCGACAAAACAGCTCCTTACAAAGAGCAGACAACAACTTTGAAAGGAGCTTTGAAACAACGGCCAAACCTCCCTTTGTTCGCGAAAGCTTATGTCTAGAACCGGGCCGCAGTTAACAGGCATCTCACGGGCCAGTCAGGAGCAGCCAAAATGAGCCCACACCACCACCAGGACAGGCACCGCGATGTACACAAAATACTGCATGTACATATGTACAGTCAACAACAGTTCCGCCTTGGATGATGCGAGGGAGGCTTGGATTCATCACAGCGAGTGCACATGCGGGGGGAGAGAGAGAGAGAGAGAGAGAGAGAGAGAGAGAGAGAGAGAGGAGAGCACTAGGTATCACCAAGCTTGCAGATTGTGATTCCTGTACAGTGTTGTCGTGCTTCGCTGTGCTGTGCTGTGTTGGCCGACGAAGTGGTTCTCATCACATTCGTTCTCACCACCCCACAACACCACCGGGAACTCTTTTTGTAGGGTCCGACGGGTCAGGGCACTAGGACAACCTCCTCGCTGTCTTGTCTCCACTGAGGCGCCGAGCGTTTTCCTTGACAAATTTGATCTTGAGTACGTACCCTGCTTGTCTTGCAAATAACTCGCCAACTATGGTAGACAGAGGATGTGGTGCCAGGTTTTTGGGTTCAATCGTGTTCAGATCTCGTTTATAAAACGGGACTCCTCCCCCTTCTCCAGATGTTTGTTCTGATCAACACAACACAGTCCTTCCGTCTAAGATTACTTTCTTGTCCTCGGACGATCATTCCTTTGATTCAAAGCTTCTCATTCCTTTTGGAAGCCGAATCTACACAATCCCTGAACACTATCCACGAGCTAGTTCTCGATCATCATCAATCTACTCCATCATTCGGAGTAATTTTGACTATCACGTCCTGATTCAGTCCTTCATCAGACGTTGCACAAACTTATCACTCTTGTCTTGACGACAATCGAGAAAACTTGACAACCCAATTCTCAATCCAAACCAAAAACCGCAAAAATGAAGTTCGCTACCGCTTTCATTGGCCTCGTTGCCTCTGCTACCTATGCTGCCGCTGCCACTGTCACCTTTGTTACTCTTGATGACAAGGAGCGCACCATCATCTTCACTCCTGACCCTGGTTTCGAGGGTCCCGAGTCCGTCACTGTCAGCAGTGCCAAGGAGGTTACCGTCGATTTTCCTGACAAGTACATCGGTAACTTCTACGCTGTCCAGAAGGGCCAGGAGGACAAGCCCGGTATGCTCGGTGAGGTCACCTTCGGTGGCTGGAACGGCAAGACCTACTTTGACGTCTCTGCCATTGTCGACCCCAACGACAAGGACAACGTCAAGCAGATGTGGCCCAAGGCTGGCAACACCCCCATGTCTGGCTGCGAGACGTTCCCCTGCGACAACTGCTATTGGCTTCCTGACGATGTCCAGACCAAGGTTACTGAAGAGGTTGACCTCATCACCACCCTCGGTTCTGGTTCTAGCCCTTACAAGGCTGCTTAAGCGTCTCTACTGCCATTGCCCAAGCGGCCCTTTATCTTCACTTCTTCCCTTACCCTTTTCCCCTTTTCACGCCGCGGCGTTGAACACCGCATTGACGATGTCATGAATCCCTTTCTACACTACACGATTCTCGTTTTACATACCCTGAAAGATACCCCTCGTGTGTTGCAATACCGAGGCCTTTCGTTATAGACCTTTGGGCTGGAGCAGTTGGCGCTTATGGATGGATGGATTACCCATACAAGACAAGGACAAAACAGGACTTGAGTTCCATACCTTGGAACTCTTCAAACTATGCAAAGCCGCGTCACTCTTTCTCGCGCTTATGCACCATCACAGGCTTGATGCCTCTTGTATTAGCAAGAGGATTGAGGCTGGCACTCGTTCTACATTACCCACATTCTTACACTCGCTTGAACCTAGACCACGTCTAGAGAGACTTTTACATACAATTCTTGTACATACCATGGGGCGCAAAGGCTCCTTTTACAAAAAGACAGGATTATCCCTTTTTGAACAACCATTTTAGACTTTAGACTTGGACATAGAACTGAACATAGACGGTTTGAACTTGACTCATTCAACACTCTCATCCCAAAGGAAATTCGATCGGTGACACTCCAGCCAAGAACTTGCTACGTATTGAGCCGACTCGTGTGGTGCGAAGAAGTGACAAAGGAAAAGCCACATGCAAGCTTGAAACAACCCCCCCACTCCTAAGCGTTTCTTTTTCTGGTACACACCTCCCTCCCTCGAACTGCACTTGAGCCGTCTTGTATTTGTCGAGTACATGCATGAAGCACTGTACAGTTTACCAACCTCCTGCTTGCTCGGAATTTGCCTATTGTCGAATCAAATTACAAGATCCTGTTTGTCGACGCTGACAAAGGAGAGGACACGTCAGATACTACGTATTGCGGCCTCCTGTCGTGTCTGCAGGTACAAGGTTGATCCCCTGGCCGGGATGTAACATGACCTAGGCATAGTAGGCTCCGGTTCTAAGGAGGCACTACGTACCTAATCTGGAAAGTACAATATGCAGCACTGTACCTCCGTACCTACAAAACTGGTGCTGGAAGCATAATCATTCGGTTGAATTACGAGGGCTATTGGGTAGTTGCAGGATATACATAAGGAAATTCTAACAATAAACATACCGAGATTGAGATAGCCCCGTCAATTGAGTTACAACAGATCGATAAACTGATTGATCATCCATGATTGCAGATCACTGCCTTGTTGTCTCTCATCCGAACTATTTAAGGTTCACCCGTCAAGTTTCCCCTTCTTGGCACAGTCGTTTCTTTGTACAACCGAGCTGCACATGTCACATCGAGATGTTGAATAACGCCTCTTGACGCGGAATTATGTATTATCGTTTCCACGTACGTCCCTTGCCTGTACAACTTCGGGACAGGGTACGGAGACCAGCATGTGAATTTCACAGGGGCCGAACTGTCGTTATCGTTGGTATCTTGGCGCTGTTCGATCCTCGGGTCCTTGGCACGTGCTCCTGGGAAGGGATCTCTTTATGAATTCGACAAGAACAAACAGATTCCTTGATCAGGAGACGAAGATCTGGCTACCCAGGAAGACGAAAGTTAAGTGTAGGCCAGACTGAAGTGATCGAAGCAGAATCTATGCAGCTCTAAGCGACCCAGTCCTGCCTATTGATCAATGTTGAAACTGTAAAAAGCATGTTGAAAAATGTCATGTCAGAATAGGAAAAACGCCGCTGCCGGAGAGGCGTAACGCCAGAAGACCCTGACATGATCTCGGGACCCGAGTGGGCGGCTCCCGCCAAGATGAGGCGGGTTCATCCTGTTTACGCCCCGCGAGTCCTCCAAGACAACTTCAGCTTGTTGAACGAAGCGAACGACCGGTCAGTGCTTGAGACAGGAATGTTGTGAGGTCTGGAATGTGGGTCGCGGAAAAAACACGATGAGCTTGACGCCAGCCGCGATGACTAGTGTTCAGTGGTGTATAACTTTGAATTGTGGAAACTGAGGGACTTTCTCAGTTTGAACCTGCGAGGATCAAACTCATCAAATCTCATACAATAGATAAACCTAAACTTGTAATGGGATGGTATAATCCAGGTGAAATTGCCATGTCTCCTCTTGCCAGTAACTCATCTAGGCCAAACATCAACAACACAAGGTGCACTTTGCATAAGCGTGGTATATAACCCTCGGTCTGGGCCATCTAGGCTCAAAGATGGTATGATTATTCAAGTCGTCGTAACATTTGATTTCTATTCCTTCTTCTCGGTAGGCTCCACAGTCTCTGCTGCAGGTGCTGTTTCGTTCTCTTTGGGTTCATCATCCTTCTTTTCTGTTGTGGGCTCAGTGGCTGGTTCCACTGTCTTGACATGCTTGGACTTTATGATCTTCTGGAGGTACTCTCCCGTGTCCCCGAATCCATCCAACTTGCCAAGCTTCATTGTCAGAAACTCAACGTCATTATTCATACTGGGAGAGTCATTAGCGGATAATTCATTTGTGGGCTGCGTACTACATACCTCTTGAGACCAGCTTCGGTCTTGGGGTCCGCATCTCTGAGGCTTGACCCAAGCTGATCTTTATAGCTGGAAAACACAGGAAGCATGATCATCTGTATAGATGTCTCAGGCAGATGCTTAGTCAAAACACGGTGAAGAGTTGTCGTCTCCTTTGCCAATGTTTCCATGTATGGATGAACGCCCTTGCTCCCATCCGCTTCCCAGTCTATTGTTTTCATAGTTCGTGAATGAATGGCTGCCCGACCACTCATAATTTCAACAAGCTTCTGGTAGATGCTGTCCTGGTGCTCTTGTAACAGCCGCCTGATCTTGTCAAACTCGCCCATCAGATTCGGTAAACTTACTCCCGATCCAGCATGTCGTCGCACAAATTCCCTAACATGTGGAATCAGGGTAGCTGTAAAAGAGAGCGCCTGGGAGGCTAGAGCTAGATGTTTGGTTGTGATGTTCTTCAGGCCAGCTGATCGAGTCGCTCCGGCACCAAGAATAAGTTGCGTACATCTCGAGTTGAAGAGCTGAAGGTACGCGATCAGAGACGTTGCGATATCAATGGTCATCGACGGTATTCCATTGATTAGATGAGAAAATTTGGCAATGCCGTCCAAGCACAAGATGGCTGATTTGGGCAGCATAAAGGTTTCCGAGTCGATTGTAGCGGTCCTGGTCTTCTCTTTGCTGGTCCCATTCGTCTCGATTACCTCTTCTTCATTATGATGTTCCAACTCGGAATGGGCTATCCAGATCTTTGTGCTGTCAGTCCACTCGTGAGGGTCATGAGTACTACTGCCCAGAATGGTATTCAGCAATTCCGTGTTCTTTTCATTGAAGTCCTTGGCATTCCATTGATCTGATTCCATGCCTTGGGCCAACTTCTGCATTTCGGCGTCACGATTCTTTTGCACAAAGTCTTTGATGTGTCCATTGACCACATTTTTTAGAGATGTGCCGCTTCGACCAGATATCGACTCGCATTCGTTGGCAAAATAAAGGTTCAACGTAAAGTAACGCAGGAAAAGAGTGAGTGGTAGCTGCACAGTTTGTTCTGCCCGTACTTTCAACACCTTGACGATCTTTTCTATCGCCACATCTACTGCCTGGCCAAGGAGGTTGGTAATATCCAAGCTCTTGTGTAGCTCCTCCTGAACCTCAAACATTGTGTTGTCCATTGGATTGCTTGGAAATCTGTCTGGTCTCGGGCTAGAGATGGGCGACCTCACTGGGGGTGATTTCAAAGCATCGGCTTGTGCATTGTCAGTAAGTGAGCTTGTGATTTCCAGCAAGACTTTGACTTGAGTCGTAAGTCTTCTGAGTGTCTCTGTGACTCCGATGTAAATTTTGACCAGAAGGTCTTCGCCATCTTCGGGACCAAGAGCCCGCAGATTCCGTGCCAGAATGGATGACTTTTCTTGATTTGACAGATGACGACCGCCACTTGCAGTTGAGACCGACATCATTGATTCATTGTCATCGTCCGTAGAGCTGGGTAAAGGCCGTCTGATCAGGTTTCGAATCTCACGCAAGACAGATTCTCGGTAAGCGACTGTGGCAGCAGCGATATGCTTCGCTCGGTGCAACCCGACCATGTTTGGCAGTAGTTCGGTTTTCAATCCATCGGTGTTTGTCAGATAGGTTGGGAAAACTGAGGGAGATCTGGTATGGCCAGCCTTGGATCGATTTGCTGACGCATCCCATCTGAGGAGAATCTCTTGAGATGACACTGATTCGGCATGTCGCCGCAAGTCGCGGACCAAGATGTCTTGGAAGTTGGTCTCGTAGGCCTTTCCGATGCGGGTACGTAAAAGGGCCAGATCGGCATTGATGCCTTGCAGAGCGGAAGCTGATCGCAAGTCCAATAATTGTATTGTGGGTTGGTCATCAGCAGTAGTATCCCTTTCACCAGCAATAAGGCTCTCGAGTGAATCAATGCTCCCAAGGGCCTTGTCGATTTCGCCTTGGTCTACCAAAGCCTCGCAGTTCGCAAGCCCATCCGCGATCTGCTTGAGCTGAAGCACGGCGTCATTGAGCTGGCGCAAGTTTTCCTGACGTCTCCGCTGGTGAACAATCTCCAAACCCTTGGTCGCTATCTCCTCATCAAGTGCCTCGAGCTCTTTTCTTAGCGTTTTGATTCTCTCGACGGACTCAGCAGCTTCCGAATGCAGCTCCTTCAAGGATCCCAGTGCCGTAAAGAACGTAGATGAGGCGGTTGAGATGGAATTGATCAGATGAACTTCAATAGTGTCCATGTACCAAGATAGCTTTTCTTGCAGGATTGCGTTGGTAGCGAGAGCTTTGCGCGGGGCCGCAGCACTCCCGTTAAGCGCACCCTTCCCATCCTCGGTGTTGGCAGGTCGAATAACTTCGGATCGTTCGCTCACGATATCGAACGTACGGGGGTTTTCGAGATGAAACTCTTCGTCAAAATACACAGTCGGAATAGTTGACAGAGGTGGCGGTCCTTGCGTGGATCTTCGGATAAAGCCAGCGCTTGGCCTTCGGACTGGATTGAGGCCATCATTCGAATTCATCGACGAAAGCGATGCAGTTGAGCCCTTACGAGTTGGCCGCGGTTTTGGGCCTGGTCGCAAATATCCATCGCCACTCGATTCTGTCGGGGTATCTGGCCGATCAGAGCGCTGCTCCTTGTTGGCCTCTTCATCACTTTCTTTTAGTCGTTGCAGCTGCTCGTATAGCGCTCCAACCTTGGTTAGGTATGGGCTAAATTCTTGGACATCAACCTTTTTTATATTCGTCAAGCTGACCGGGGGGATATCTCGACCTGTCGGAGGTTTGTGCGCAGTCGAAGCTGGTGCAGAGGTGTGAGGCTGAAGACCAGTTCGAACAATTGGGGGCTGAAGAAGGGTCGAGATAGCTTCCAACGGTTAGCCATTGCGATGGAAGGTTCCACGAACAAAAACAAACCATTCTGGCTTGATTCATAAAGCGAAGCAGCCAAACTGTTGGGAGCACTGTCAAGCACGCCTCCTACTGAGTGAATGGAGCTCGCCGTAGAGCCACGTCGCGCTGACGGGTGGGGATGCATTTGAGGATGTCTATGACTGTTACTGCATCACATGTCAGAGTCATACACAGTAAACAGCTTGGGAAATAAAGGTATCCATGGCTACCTATGAAAGGGAAGCTCCCCGTGGCCCAGAGGCGACAAGGTCGTGAGGTTGTCGGCAGACCTGGCTGCGGTAGGAGAGCTGGGAGAATACATGATCAAGGAAGCTCCGGCTGAAGTGAGGCAAAGAAGCTTGGGAGATGAGTGACGAAGTGGGCGGGTGTATTATTGGGGTATCATCGCTGAAAGAACCGAACAGAAAATACGGTAGTCAAGAGGTCCTTGGACAAGATTGGAAATGGCAATTAAGTCAAGATAAGAGAGGGAATGAAGGAAGAATCAAGAATACGCCGTCATCACCAAAAAGGGTCATTGGTTTATTACAGTACTGTACCTGGGGTAGGTACCTTGTTCGTCTAGACACCTTGTAAGTTGCAGCTTTTGACACCCCTGAAGTTGATGCACGTGACCCAGTTTCATGCTTGGAGTTCTAGAATATCTGCTACCCGTAGGTACGTACAGCGCCTAGGTTAGGTACTCTACGCGTCGCGTCAAGGGGTCAGGTTAGGTGGTGCACGTTTCGTTATTGTGTCCACTAAATTGAACCTAACAAAGGTTGCCCCCCAACTGGAATAAGCCCCTCCATAGATGATTGCTCCGCAAACAATGTCCCCTGTCTAAAGTTTAACAACGACCAAGCAGAGGAAAAGACAGAAGCGGTATTATACTTAATTATTCATAACCACAAACAGCAAGATGGATCGCGGGTCAGTTTACTCCGCTCACGTCTATGAACCGAGTTTCGGTGAGAATGGAGATACTCGCCTGCAACTCCAGACACAGCTCGAAACCTTCATCCTCGACTTTCGGCTCGACAACAATTTCGTCTACAGGTTTGCGCTCCCCTGGACATGATGCGAGACGAACAAATGTATTAACAATCTCACAGAGACCAGCTTCGAGAGAATGCGCTGCTCAAGAGGTACTTCTGCGACGTCAACATCAATGACTTGATCAGCTTTAACGAGGAGCTGGCACACCGACTGGCTTCTGAACCCGCCGAGATCATCCCTCTAGTAATGAGTACACCACAGCGCATAAGGTATATATCTCTAACAAACATCAGTTCGAAAATGCCCTAAAGAAATGCACGCATCGCATTGTCTTTCCCCACGAACCCAAGATTGAGATCCCTGAACATCAACTTCTCCTTCACTCCAACGCCGACGATGTCTCAATCCGCCATCTCGACTCCGAGACCATCTCACGGCTGGTACGTGTACCGGGTATTGTTATTGGTGCCTCAGTCATGTCATCCAAGGCAACAGAGCTCCATATACAATGCCGCAACTGCGGGCACACACAGAACATTCCTGTCTTGGGAGGTTTCACTGGTGTCACTCTTCCCCGACAATGCTCGCGAAGTCGAGTTCCCAACGACCCAACACCAAAATGTCCCATGGACCCCTATTTCGTTGCCCATGAGAAATCTCGTTTTGTCGACCAACAAATTATCAAGCTTCAAGAAGCACCAGATCAGGTCCCTGTAGGAGAACTGCCCAGACACGTTCTCATCTCAGCCGATCGATACTTGACAAACAGAGTTGTCCCAGGTTCGAGGTGTACTGTCATGGGTATCTTCTCGATCTACCAAAACAAAGCCTCCAAGAACTCCTCCACTGGCGGCGCTGTGGCTATCCGTACCCCATACTTGAGGGCAGTTGGAATCCAGTCAGATATAGACCAAGCAGCCAAGGGTAATGCGACTTTCTCAGAAGAAGAGGAGCAGGAATTCTTGGAATTGAGCAGACGGCCAGACATTTACAACGTCATGGCTGACTGCATCGCCCCCTCTATCTACGGAAACCGCGACATCAAGAAGTCAATCCTTTGCTTGTTATTAGGTGGTTCAAAGAAGATCCTCCCCGATGGAATGAGGCTGAGAGGTGACATCAACGTATTACTTCTTGGTGACCCTGGTACAGCCAAGTCTCAGCTTCTCAAGTTTGTTGAAAAGGCAGCTCCGATCTCCATCTACACATCCGGAAAGGGTTCATCTGCTGCAGGTCTGACAGCGTCTGTCCAACGTGATCAATCCACGCGCGAGTTCTACCTCGAAGGTGGTGCGATGGTCTTGGCCGACGGTGGAGTGGTGTGTATCGATGAGTTTGACAAGATGAGAGACGAGGACCGAGTGGCGATCCACGAAGCTATGGAACAGCAAACCATTTCTATTGCTAAAGCTGGTATCACTACCATTCTCAATGCACGAACATCGGTTCTGGCCGCCGCTAACCCCATTTTTGGTCGATATGATGATATGAAGACTCCTGGGGAGAACATTGACTTCCAGACTACCATTCTTTCGCGTTTCGACATGATTTACATTGTCAAGGATGAACACAGCCGTGAAAAGGACGAGACGATGGCCAAGCACGTTCTCGGTATTCAGATGAACGGCCGAGGCGCTGAAGACATGACCGAGTCTGAAATCCCCATCGACAAGATGCGAAGATATATCACCTACTGCAAGACGTAAGTTATCCCTCGTCTCCTCCCATCCTGCTTATACTGACACGCAATAGTCGATGCGCCCCTCGACTTAGTCCTGAAGCGGCTGAGAAGCTTTCTTCTCACTTTGTTTCCATCCGTCGCCAGGTCCACGCTGCTGAGATAGAGGCCAACACTCGTTCTTCCATCCCCATTACTGTCCGTCAGCTCGAGGCTATTGTTCGTATCACTGAGTCTCTTGCCAAGCTTACCCTCTCTCCCATCGCCACTGAAGTACACGTGGACGAGGCCATTCGTTTATTCTTATGCTCTACCATGGATGCTGTCAACCAGGGCAGCAACCAGGGCAGTCGCGAATTGAACGATGAAGTCAACCGCCTCGAGGCAGAGCTGAAGCGACGTCTTCCTATCGGATGGAGTACTAGTCTGTCAACACTCAAAAAGGAGATGGTTGAGGGTAAGGGGTACAGCGAACAGGCACTCAACCGAGCCCTGATGGTTCTGCAACGGAGAGACACAATCATGTTCAGAAACCAGGGAGCTCAAGTCTACAGGAACGGAGCTTAACGTAGGAATGACTTTGGTGTAATAAGGGATGTGTTCGTTTGGCCATTTTTCAGTAGATGTCTTGGTGATAGACGGGGTTAACGAGTAATGAGGCGAAATCATCACGACCATTGTGCAAGCAAACATTTAAAGATACCAAAACTCGATATCGCATTATATTTCTGCCTGTCTAAAATCTGACCCTGGTATCACTGTCATATCCTCCCTCTATTAATATAGAGAGTCATATAAACTCTCTTCAAGCTTCCTAAGACTACTCAACTGGTAGACCCATTCATACACGACTTTATCAAACTGCGTCGAAACGCATTACTCGGCCGACGCTCCAGCACGGCATCATGTGCCTCTGCAGCAGCCTGTTCTTCGGTGATGGCCTCGCGTTTAGTACGCATACGCTCAAGCGCATTGGCCGCTTTCGATGCAAACTCACATACCAGTAGGTAAGGGAAGGGAAAGGGATACAGACGACGGCTAAGAAGACGTCCAGAAAAACAGTCCTTTAGCAAAGCCAACGACAAACAACGACATTCCGAGAAACATAACCTCGATCGATACAGTGAAATCTATTATGACGGACGGGTGAGATCTCCTGAGTGTGCTATGCTGTCAAACGTAACAGGAGCTGTAGCTATCGCATGAATGACAGTGAGTCGGTTTCCTGTAATGACTGGAACTACGCCAGAGAAGTAGCCATATAGTGAATAAATGAGCCAATGCCGTTCGTGACTCGGCCTGAATCGATGTGAGGTCAACCTCATAATATTTCAATTCGTTTGAACGCAATGTGATGCCACCCCCATAACTTGTACCCGTCATAGGTACTATGCAGAATAGATATTACGTGGTTTACCTCCAGTAAGTCGACCGGCTACCTTTTAGTGGATAGTTTGGCTCAACTGTCGCATCAAGCACGTAGTGTCACATGAAATTGGTACCGGACAATCGTTTTGTAAATTGTTGGACCGGCGATCCTTGGTGAAAGCTTCAAATTGTCGAAATTGGTCCATTATCCTGTGATGTACTGTCTAGTGACCCTCGAAGTGGTATTATTCTGATTATCGGTATTGTTGTTCTTGACTCACTGGCATTGAATCAATCTTCGAAACCGCCACATTCATCGTCCTCACTGCTATCGCTCTCACTTGCAGATTCCTCCTCTTCGCTGTCTCCATCATCCTTGGCGTCGTTCTTCTCGTCCCTCGCAGTCAAAGAAACGGTCTCGCCTGTTGACTTCAACACAGGCATACCAACTACATCACGAATGATAACACCGCTATCATCTCGCACATAAGGACCCTCATCATCGGCAGGGGCGTCATCCTGTTCACCGGATCGGACAAAGCCAGCGACGAAGAATCCCATAACACCCTGTCCATCATCCTTATAAGAGCGAATGCAGCCTTCCGCTACTTCTTTGTCGCCTTCGCATGCCTCGGATAGTCCACGAACAGGCCATTCTCTCATACCAGAAACCTGGTCCTCTCGTTTAAGAATACGCCAACCTCGTCGTTTGGCAATATCGGATTCGAGAGCTCTCATGACAACGCGTTCATTTTCTTGCATGTGAATAGAACAAGTTGAGTAAGTAATCTTTTTCGCTGATGGGAACCGAAAGGCATGTAACAGAAGAACCAACTGGAAGGATGACAAAGCCTCAAGACGTGCTTCTAGATCCTTTTCTGATTTGATGGCCGTTTCGTTGCCGTCGTCGTCTATCATGACATTCTCAGGGGCTGGCTCGACCTTCTCGTGTTTTCTCTTGCGATTGTTTGGTTTTGCTGGCGGCGTTTTTCCGTTGCCGCTGTAAGGCTCTGGTAAATGAAGATCTGGCATTGAATCCCGCCCAACAATACCACTCCCTGAACAACTGGGATCCAGGAGTAATGCCCCAACTGACTTGTAGTTATCCGCTGTGGGTTTCACCTGCAAGAAGTCTTGGCCAAATCCAATCTTTGTGACAGAATCTGATCCAGCTATTTTGACCATCTTGTGAAGGACCTGCGCTCTTCTAGAATCTTTCTCAAATGCATATATGGTTTGCTTCGGTGTGTCGAATTCGGGCGTATGTTCCTTGACGATAGCTGCCAGATGTGTCGTCTTGTTGCCAGGGGCGGAGCAAGCATCGATCAGATCTCCGTCTTCTGACCTAGGGTCCAAGAGATAGGCCGGAAAACAGGATGCCTTGTCTTGAAGAATGATTTTGCCAGAGGTATAGGCCTCTGTTTTGGTGAGATCGATCCCTGCAGTTATCGCCACGAGATTTGGTACGTGTGGGTCGATATAGATGAGCCTTCCAGCATTGGTGACAACCTCTTTGATGGATATAGCTCTGGTGTACTTGGAGAAAGTGGTCTCAAGCTGTTCTTCCAACGTACTCTTTACAGCGTTGACGCGAACCCATCGAGGGTAGTTCGCTTCCTCGCCTGCGCATTCCCTCTCAACTTGCTCTTTTAGAGCTTCGAGTGTAGGCATTTTTCTGCGAAGTCGCGCAAGTTTAAATTCTGAGCTGATGCGCGCTTTGTGCCTCTCGATAGATGCACGTAGGCCATGGCTTTGTGGAAGCGCAATTCCTTTCTTAGCCAGCAGGAGGTCATGAACAAGAAGTAATGACAATGTCGGTGTGAGCTTGACTCATAGGTTAGCACAAAATCTTATGGTCGGTAGTATTGAGGATTAGTTCAAACCTTTCGCTCTAATTTGAGAAGCTCTGATTTCTCAATCACTTCTTTGAGGATGGGACTCCATTTGCAGCTCTCCAGCACTAAGGCGTAGACCTGGTTAGGAGCAGACTTGAGGCCCTTCTTTTTGAAAACACGGGACTTTAGACTTCCGCCTTCAGATGAAGACCCTGTCAGGATCTCAGCTGCCTCATGATAAAGAGACATTTTTGAGGCGATTCGAGATGTTGTTGTCGAATGAGTTTGAAGATGAAATGAAGAAGAAAATTATAGTGAGAATTGCTGGTATGCTGGTTTAACCGGGGTTTAGCCGACAGCAAGACCGTGTAAGTCGCTCATGCCTTGAATTGAACTTCTTGGCAAAGTGTCACCAAGAGGAACCGCACAATAAGTCCGCTTTGCCTAGTACATGATTAGAATAAAGTGTGTTGAATTCTGTGCTGTGGCTTGTGTCAGTCACTGCATGCTTCCTGGATAGAAGCATACCTACATCAAGTGGTTTCCATTCGTCCACAAGCTCACCTCAGATATCTACCTAGCAATTTCACTCAAAGAAAACCTGACATTTGAACAGTCCATGGCTAATATACAGCAGATCGATGTTATACCAAACAGTCAAATGCCGAGTCTTCATTCACGTATATCTGTTGAGTCGGTCGCATTATATGAAATGGGTATCTGCCCTTGATTCATAATGGGCGAAAAGAAGTTGCGACTGGCGCAATCAGGTCCTTGTCAAGCAAGCAAGGTATGTCCTCGATAAATATACATGTTAAGAAGCGAATCGAATCGAATCATCCAACTGTTTTCCTCCCCTCAACTTCCCAAATTTCATCCCACCACGCCAACTTGAATTGATGAAAACAAATGCCTTGCCGTGAAATCGCCATACCTATATTCTCCAGTCCAAAGCAAAAGCGGGTTGGTTACCTGGAACGCCCCTCTTATACAAGATGCGTTTTAATAAATGCATCGTTGCGAAGAAATGTGATAAAAAAAGCTTTGGCCACCTGGGCTGCTATACATGTCACTATATCAGCAGTCGAGGTACTCTGGGGAGAATGTAGAGTTTAGTGACGGTGGCTGCGGCGGCGGAGGTGGTTGTATCCGCTGCCATGCTGGTGGGCATGTCGTCGAATGTGATCCCTCTTGTAAGCTGGTGCAGCAGCAGCGTCCTCGGTCTGGGCAGGAATGCTGGCTGTCTGAGTGACAGTGACAGTGTTCCAGACGGTGTGGACACGAGTTGACTTGCACTTCTTGGGCTGCTCAGGCTTGCCAAAGATTTCAGTTGGCTTGGGGGCAGTGGTAAAAACGCTGGTGGCCTCAGCGGCGGCGTCGGACACAATTTCAGGGACCGAAGGCAGAGTAGGCTTGGGGATGGCGACGGTGGGCTCCTCGGGCTTGTCAGCGGGCTTGGTGTACTTGGGCGCTTCAACAGCGGTAGACTTGTCCTCAGAAGCCGGCTTGGTAGCGGAAGGCTTGGAGGAAGGCTCAGCGGAAGGCTTGCTGGGCTCCTCATCGCCGTCACCCTTGTTGGGCATGGAGGGAGCATCACCGTAGGAGAAACCACTGAGAGGGTTGTTACCAGGCAGCTTGTCCAATGTACCGGTGGTCTTCTCATCAATCTCGGACTCAATTGTGCAGTCGTCCTTGTTGAGACCATAGAAAAGACCGGGGCAGTTGTCCATACCCAAGGTACCGGCGTTGCAGGTGTCGATGATGTGCTTCAGGAGCTTCTCGTCCCAGCCAGCCATGAAGTCAGCGTGGCTGCTGTAACCAGTGACATCACCGTTGGAGAAGACAAAGGGCTGCTTGCCCTCTCCCTCAGTCCAGCGGCCCTGGAATTTGTTAGTGTTCCAGTAGGCCTCGTAGAAGAGATGAGGGACGTGGATCCAGCCCTTGGGGCAGTCGAGGTAGCCGTCGTTGTCCTCGGGATAGGCCATGTTGTTCTTGAAGTCGGTAAGGCCAGCCTCGGGGTTGTAGCAAGAAGGGAAGTGGACATCAGCTCGGAGAGGAGAGAAGGTGCCGTCACAGGTTCGGTCAGGGAATCCAACGCCCTCGTTCTTGGTGATGGGGTCACCGATACCAGCTGTGGTACCGTCTGACTTGGCATCCCAAGAGGGGGTGCTGTAATCGTTGTTGGCGCGAGGGCAGGTCATTCTCGCGGCATTGACAGGGCCCTTGGAAGGGTCAAGGTTGGGCTTGGCACCAGCCTTGGGCATGGTACGGGTCATGGCATCACCGGCAACAATCTGCAGACCGGCAGGGAAAGGCTTGATCTCATCGTGGGTCTTCTCGAAGCTGATGGAGGTATTAGTGATGTGCGCAAAGAGCGGCAAGGTGAGATAAGGTGAGACATGGGAGAGATGCTTGTCACAGGTTGACGAGAAAACGAGGAAATTGCACTTACAAGTAGTAGGCGTTGAAATAGTCGAACTCAACGTCCTCAAACTTTCCAGACTTGGGATCCTTGAAGTAGAGACTGGGGAACCAGTAGGCACTGTTGTCGCCCTTGATCATGGCGTTGCTGCACTTTGACTCCATAAGGTCCTTTCCAGTGGCGCTGGTGCTGAAACCGCTTCCACCCATAATGTTGTGAACGTGAGTGGAAGTCTCTCCAGGGAAGAGAATAGGATCCATGCGACCTCTGGTGAGCTGCTTGTTTGTGAAGCGCAAAACAGCGAAAGTACCCTCCTCCTTGGCAGCGGAAGCAGCACCGGCGAGAAGCGCAGCGGCAGCAACGAAAGTAGACTTCATTTTGATGGTGCTTTGTGATAACTGATGAATGATATTCAGGTAGTCAATTTGAATAAAGTGTTGTGAAAGATAGTTGACGAGCTGGCGTAAAAAAGAAGTCTCTAGGACTCTGAGCACTGGAAAACGGAAACTTGCTAATCCTTCAAGAAGAAGCGGAAGAGAGGAGAACCAGTGTAAGGCGGGGGAGGGAAGCACGCAGGTGATACCGGAACACCTGTGAGAACCTAGAATGAATGTTTTGTTTCGCAACCGTCCAGACTCGTTCAATCACTGCCGTTGGGTTTGCGTGATGTGATTCAGAGCGAGCGAGGTTGAAGTCGGGGGGGAAATGAGGGTAACAAACAGCTCAGGGAAGCGAAAGTGCCTGAAGCTGCTCTGCAGATACAGTTATGAATGAATGTGTGTGAGTGATGAAATGAATAAAAAAGAGAGGACGTGCCCAGCAGTTCGGTGACAGTGTACGAGAACAGAGAGAGAGAGAAGAAAAGTAGAAAACAAAAGGAGCGTGTGGAGGGGATTCAAGAAGAAGAAGTATCCGCATGGTGGACGAGAATTAGAGGTGGAAGCTTAGTACCTAAGGTTCCTTGTGTGAACAACCTATGAACAAGGGGGGGTACAGCGCACAGCACAGCGCCTGGCAGTTGGTCGGCCACTACAAAGACACTGCAAAGCAAAGCACTCCTGGGGCCTCCACGCTAAAAACCACCTCTCAGCAAGGGCCTACCCGACCAATCCAACACGCGAGTGCACGTTGATTTAGAATCTTGGCCTCAACCATGAATCCATTTGATCAAAGGATACTGACAATGGAGCCTCTAACGCTCCACCATTGAAGGCTTGGCTTGGCTTGGCTTGGCTTGGCTTGGATTGGTCTGACCTGGTCCAAACCGTGCGTTCAGGGGCTGTCCAATCCCTCAACCGCGAACCTAAGGCGTTTTTCAAACATTTCTACGTACAAAAGATACCTAGTGCAGCAAGACTGTGAAAGAGGATTGGCTACAGCATTGGCGCCACATCTCACCTCGAGGCTAAGGCCGGGAGGATTTGGAGGAGGGAGGCCAATTTCTCATCAACTCTGTTTCTGAATACCTTATTTATAACAACTCACTGATGAATGGGGAGAGAGTAATACACATGAAACGAACGACAAGACTGAGCGGTAAAACTCATCAATATTATTGGGCATTGGCTGTCATTATTGGCCATTCTTTCTTCTTTCTTGCGGGCCTCGAAGCGTACCTGCATTCAAAACTGGGTTGCCTTGTCCTCGGCCACAGCCGCTACAGTTACCGCCCAAGCTACTGGATGAACCAGGGGGTTTTGACCGGGGTTGTTGAGCCCTAGCCTTTTAGTTGAAAGTCAAGGAGAAAAGAAAAGGGATCCCTAGTTCAGTTGAGGCTATTCGTGGTAACAGCTGACATTGCAGTGCGTGCTCAGACTTCCATGTCAAGGCCCGCCCGAGTGCACAGCAGATAAAGAGATGCGCTGGCAGTCACACCGATTGTCCAAACCTCCAGTCATTCTTGGGTATAGGAGTGATAACTTGGTTGAAGCCGCAGTTCCGCCTCATCTCTGGTGCAACACCTGTCGTTGACGACATTTTGCTCAGGACGATGGTGATGTTGTACACTGTTCTGTTCTGTACCGTGCACGTTGCACCACCATCGTCGTTGCTTGTCTTGTACACGAAGACCCCCCAGCCAGGGAAGAAGGAAAGAATGAATGAACGAAGCGAATGGAACAAAAAGACGTTGGACTGCGAACAAAGAAGACCCGACGGCCCCGCAACAGATACAGATTACAGGGTCAGCTTCTAGGGTAAAGTGCCTGCAGATCGTGACATGGCCTGAAACATCAGGGGTCCTCTTGGTGTAGCAGGGGTTAGGCGTAGCAGTCGGTACCGGTCATGAGCTGAAGTTAATCTGAATGATCGAGATGGTTTTCAACCAAGGGGATCTGATCTACCTAAACCTGTTGTTGCTTAACTCGGTTTCCAAGTTGCTAATGTCAGTTTGAGGTACATGGTCGGCTCATATGCATATCATGGTATTTATTCTAGTCTGTTTCTACTAATATCATCATAGCACTGGCGGCATCCATGTCACATTAAGAACATCAGACTCTGATCCCTGTCTTTGTGCTTGTACCATCTTAAACTGCTCGGGTGTTTCAAACAGACAAACAAACAACACAACCCATCTTTCCTCTCTAACCTGTCAAACCTCGACTACACCGTTGAATTCCAAATACCAACATCAACTACCTTTCAATAGTGCCTACATAGTCCTCTATACTAGGTCAGGAAGGAAGAAGCCATTCTAATTAAACTTATAAAATCACGTGTCTTTAGCGACTAGCAGACTCGCAGGAAATACTGTAAAGGTGCTGAAACACGCTAGCAAGCGACCCCCGTTGGTCGGCTAGCCTAGTCAGTTAACTCCTAGCCTTCGCCCTCCATGACAGCGAGCGGGCTGGGCTCTACGGATATCCGTGCTGTACTCTGAAAACGGCGACTTCAGCTTTGGCTATTGAGCAAATACTATTGTACATAACAATTGTGACTAGGTATATAAAGCGTCTCCCTATCTCAATGTCCTAAATTAATAATGCGTTCATGGCCCAAGCTTAGTCTTTATCTTCTCCATGTATCCATATTCGACTCGATGTTTGTTGATATCCTTGGAATAATATCAGCCGTTATGCCGTCTCGGCTGCCACCATTAACTCATGGGATGAACTCAATACCTCGCTGTAGTTTCAGTTTCAACCAGTTACAGGCAATGTCCCATTTCATCGCATCTCTAAAGTTTGGGCAGTTTCGTTCTTCTCATGCTGCTACATGTCGTCTTACAAACGCCATCAAAACCATTCATTACCTACTCCATACTTGTACAACACATAGCGGTTCGACTAACGTCAAGACCATCTTCCCGATCGAATATACAGATGCTATGATATCTTCAAATAGACTGAGAAGTACTGACCAGGCTATGCCTGATACACAACCCAAATTCCCCCGCAACTCCCAGTCTCGTGTGAAGCTCTTCATATAGTTATCCATGCAAATCAGCCCGCTTAAGACCGGATAGTTCCCTTCAATGATCAATGCGTAGGCATGCGCATTGTCCACAACCTTGGGTGTCGATAGCTTCAATCAAGCACTCGCCCGCTCCTATATCATCGGCATACCGCATCTTCCTCCGATTAATTACCCCCACCGCTGATGCAGACTGCCAGAACCCGTTCGTATCTATTTTCGTGTTTTTGTTCGGCCAGATACAGTCAACCTATTACGTAGAGGGCAATTGTAGCCGTGGCCTCACTATTATTTCGTGCAGACTCGCGTTGTACAAGACACACACGTGCCAGGATGCTAAATGCAAGTACCCATGCTCCAATTCCTACACTTCTTTGACAAATGTTGTGCTCTCCATGTTGGTTGTTGGATTTTTGCTTGACTGCAGGGTAAGCGGTTGACGTTGGGAAATCCGGTATCATGTATTATCGCGCTGTATTCGTACCTGGCGATGAGGTGGGCGAGAGAACGGGATTATTTAGAGATTGCAACTAGATACCGTGATAGGGGTCGGCTGAGACTATACACGTTGTGGCAATGACTTTGCGTGTCCTCTTCTCGGACTGTTGTAAAAGCTATTCCCTTCGCCTGGGAGCAACTATATGCAACGATTGTAGCTCTCTTTCATTGTTACGACTAATTATAGCTTCCCATAATCGCCAATGTACGATTACATACACCATGACTCTCATAGTTCGCGGCCGTTGTATGATACATCTGACTGAGACCTATGTGAGTTGCTGGAGATGATGACAATCCTTTTGAACTGAAGCACGACAAGTGCAATTAGGACATAGAGCTCTGCATTTCATGTCATGAGCCTTGGGAAACTAAATGGCTACATTGCAACGGATGGATTACTTGTATATGAATGAACCGGAACCTTTCTACCAAACCTGGTTGAAATATATGAGTCTCAACAGCTACTACGATTTCAATCCTCTTTGCTCTTAATAAAACTTTCAATAATACCAATTACTGCGACAGCGAGGATCAGAAGTCACCAGTGTACTCATGTATCATAGATAAATGTACTTCCTGATGTTAATGATGAGTGAGAATGAAGCTAGTGTTATATGATATCTCATCGCTCAAAATCCACAAACATCGAAGCACAAGCTAGAAGAGCAGACTTAACCGTCGTATGACAAGATGAATAAATCGAAAACCTGGTATAACCCCTAATTAAAGTTCCTTGGAAAGTTACGATAATTTTGCTGCAGATAAATTCCTGAAACCCCCAGGAAATCCCATCGAAATAAATCGTAGGGCAATCAAGAAACGCTACATGTCATCCATTTTTACTCTCGACTGTTATAGGAAACAGGAGGATATATGGATACTTGGCGCTTTTATTCTCAATTATAAGTACAGTATAAGTAGGAGCCCGAGTTCCTTGAAAGAGTGTCACCCTATATCTTGGGAGTTGTGGATGTGTGCTGGAAGCTATTAAGAAATAGTAGAACTGTATATTGGAACTTGCTAGGACATAGAGAAGATGAATCGATAACTGCCATGGACTTGGAATATGTTTCTATTTAGGTTTGGCGCCGAATGTATGTATCAAACAAAACCCATATTAGACCACCGAGTACTCATGCCGAGGACTCGACTAAGCTCAACTGCTTTGGCTATGACTGCAGTGGCAAGAGGTAATGCGTTATGTTGGAACTGCATCGATCCATATTTCGTTTCTCCGAGGAGTCCATCTCCCGGTGAAGTCCTTTTAGTATGGCTGCAGCTTGCATCCTGGACTTCCCATTATGTATAACTGTCTTGAGAAACAGGACAATAAAAGAACGGGTATGCCAAGACATGTTAAAAAATTGTCTTCTTCCCGTATTCCTCATTCTCGCATCATCACATATGTGGCCCCTTGGTGTTTGTTGAAGCTCATGTCGGCTAGGGAAGCGATAGTAACAACGCCACCAACAGGCCAAGATCTTTGCCCCAGAACAGCATACAGAGCCCTTATACGTATGAATTTACTTGGACCAAAACATAATCGGACCACTAATGTGTACGTAATAAGTTTCCTGCATGTCTGGATGCATGTGCATATCACTCAATGTGGATACAAGCCACCGAAGCCTCGCGATAGTCGATGTCGTATCTGGTGGCTTGACCCACGATTCAAGATGCACGGGGGGAAACTCTTGCGATGCATGCGCAGTGATAATCTGATATAGTAAATCTTACCGGGAGATCGTCATTTCTGATACAGCATGGAGAAGTATGTATAGATACTTCCCGTCCAAGTATAGAAGGGTGCAGCAAAATAGCGCTTCACGCCAAGAAGCAAATTAAAGTTGCAGTATGCGCTGAGACAACGACTGTTGAAAGAGAGGATCGTACGACTTAGCAATCGGGCGGTTATGAAACATGGTTTCCTCCGGAGATATGATATACTACTTGGTCATGCGGACTCAGAGAAATGACTTTCTCTTGCGGGTTGAGCGCCATTTCTGGCCGGTCTACAAGGCAGATGGGATTGATGACACCCTCTCCGCAAAGTATCAGTAGCTGACACTTTTATCTTTCCAAAATCGAAAGGAGTTTCTTTTGTAGAGTCTTTAAAGGTCATGGGAAGATATAATCAAGATGCCGCAGCGGCATGGTGACTTCTTCAACTCCGGAATATCTCACAGTATCTCAACTTATGCAGGGCCTTAATTATGATGTCAAACAACCAGCGCAATTCACAGAAAGCTGTACTGGATCGACTGGATCCCTTGTGTTTGTATATCGCTCGTGGACCAATCAGTGTACAATAAATTGGAATGTTGCAGTACCTATGATATGATCTTTCACATCTCGGTTCAGTTGGTCTCCGCAATCGGCCGAGGGCTGCTGCCTGAGTCAAAAGCAATTCACTCGCAAGAGTTCCCTTCTTTTGGCAGTCGGGCAGTTGACGAGTTGGATTTCAATAATGTACATATCTAGAGCATATCGCTTATTCTGATACGACCTGCAGATCTCGGAGATCTACACTTGGCCTGCAAAGCGTCAATCATCAACTTCCACATTTTCTTTCGGATGCCTTGGAGATAAAAATAAGGCGAGGCTATTGAGCTCCCTTGCCTCGTACTAGTATCTGCTCCTGTCAACGTCGATTGTAGCTCATGAACAGTCTGAGTGGCTCACTTGCCCCTTGAATGGATCAAGTTGGATGACGAGATGATAGGCATCATGGGAATAGTCAGAAATGTTGCCAAGAGACTCTGAGGGATGCCGATTCGCCGCCTTGTTGTGTCTCGTGTGGCCAGAGGGGACCCTTGCTTGTCTGACTGGGTAGCTAAGCTACTAGACTTAGGCTGCTGGGTTACCATTCCCCTAGGCGAAACCCTCACATCTCCACGCTAAGTTAGTTGCCGACCAACTTAAAGTAGGTAAGGTAGTATTGCGGTTGCCAACCACCAGGATATCCTCCCGGCTTCTAGTCTCCCTCTCTGTTGGGCGAGGTCAGTGAGCTTGCAAGCGTTAGAAATAACCCTGTTGACCTACAATACCCATTAATGGCACCTGACACTCTCGTGATCAAACCTGTCCCTGCCATGCAAGTGTGGGCTAGGATACTGACATGTCATGTCCAACGAATGTACCTCTCGGTCTCTGTCCTAGCTGTTTTCTGTTCGTGGACGAATGAGGAAGTCGATTCTCCATATTTTCCTCCGTAGCGCACTAGTGGAATGTAATTCTATTCGGTAATCCTGCCAAAGACCTTGCCTCTCCCTCTTGCATCATGGAATTCATGCCTGGCTTCAACTTCATGCCCAACCACTGCAGGTTGCTGGCTCATACATATCGGATCCAATCGCATCACTGGGTGGATGTCTCAGTGACAATATAGTCCTACGAATCTCATTACATTTGGTTGTTGACTGTTGAGTCGCATGGATGCCAATATCTTATTGTCACAGCTGTTTCCAGGGCTTCGTTGGTTAATCATTCGCCCCAAACTTGGACTGACGGCCAGAATGATGAGTATCTCACAGCGTCCCTACAAGTACGAGACATCCGGGACATGCTCCAATTAGACAGTTCAGTGGTCTCTGATTGACGGAACCCACTGATGCAGAAGCACGAACATCATGGTTGTGAGTCGAGCTTACTAAGTCTGTCAAGCTATTAACTGTTTGGGGGCCTGCTGGCGAAAAGGACTCTCTTGGATTTTACTCCAGAACCCAAGATAGCCAGTCCGGTGGGAAGCTCAAACACGCGTTCGAGGACCAGAGTCGAGAGAGAACAGTCAAGGAGGCGATCGCATGAGCACTGGCCTTTTCTCTCCCCATAGACGCGAAAGGAACACGACCCTTGCCAGCAAACATAATACCATTATTTTATCCGAGAACTGCCTTGCTGGTACAAAGTCAACCTTTTGCTTGATGAGCGTACCGGATTCTTGGTTCTGGAACGAAACGTAGAAACGCTGAGGTAGCATCGTTGATTCAGATAACACCATATTGCTCAAGCCTTGGTCATGTATACCTGGCATGTACCGCCCCTAGAATATCAAATAACGCCGCATATATCACATCGTACACCTATTGTCGTGTAGAGCGCCGCCGTCTCTTTCCTTGCGCCGCAATCTCGCCTTCGTCTTGATCTCCCTCGCTTGAATCATCATGGCTTCTGGCATTCTTGGACCGATCATTCCCTTTCTTAATGGAAATGATACATCCTTGCTCTTTGAGCCGCTTGGTCAGTTTTGTGCTCGCTTGCATTCCTGGGAAGTCCTTTGCTGTATAGACCGTGAAAACTTCACTTTGAGCTGCAGCAAGATCAGGAAAGCGTTTCACTTCCCTTGCACGAGCAGGGTCGAGTTTGACCATGCTGAACTTGAGTCGAAACGACCCTGGGGTCCTGCAAGATAAATCCGGAAAGCAGAAAAAAGATCCTTCTTCGCCGTGCTCATCTTTACCAACAAAAGGGGCGCTAACCAATGATCCCATCAGTCGGCGCTGTTGTCGATACTCCTCAGGCATGAAAGATGCGTCTCGGGCTCCTGTCTCGTCGACGATGGAGCAACTCATAACATAATGACTGTATCGTAAATGTTTAGAAATTTGGTCTTTGGTAAGGTTTAGGCCCTCAATAACAAGTTGAACGATTGGAGGGGGATCGATCACTCTTCGGTCCCTTTCGCCAAAGCCACACGACCTAGCCGCGACCGGTTGTTGTCGTATTTTGAGACTGTAGGAGATGCCATCTGGTTGCGTGCTACCATGCATAAGACCCCCATTACTTTGACCAGAGGTAACAAGATCCGATATTCTCATATGATCCGGTCGTATTTCGGTAGGAGACATCATAGGACTGGCCAAATCATGCGGTCCACTGACAGTACTAGCTCTTGGGTCGAACTGATACCCCGTAAGATGCTGGGGCTGTACATCGCTTGTTGCTATAGGTTGGATATTTGCCAATGAATGTGGTTGCTCCCCTGATGCTGAGTGCGACTGTGAAGGGTGATTCGCGCGACTGCCTTGTCCGTTGCCCAATCTTTCGTGATAGCTGGCTATGTTACTAGCAGAATAGTGGGAGTGTACCCCTAGTGGCGGCGGAGGGTATGAATGTTGTGGAATAGAGCTCGGCATGTCGGCTAACTGATAGACATGGCCTGTCCTTGGGTGCTGCGAGGGCTGCAGTTGTGAAGGGCGACGGGTTTCAGGTGCACCGCCGTTATAGTTTGTCGAATAATGTAGCGGATGTTCATACTGGGGTATGGATTGAGGATGTGCCTGGCCTCGAGGACCATGATACGTGCCCGGGGCCCAGCTTGTGACAGTTGTGTATGGCAGAGGCATAGCTTCCGACATGATCTGGTCGCTCTCTGGGTGCTCGCTGGTAGTCGTGATGAGATCTAGGCGGAACTTACAACTTTAAGAAGCATATACGTCGTGGGAGTCGGAGAGGACTATTATGAAGTTGTATGTGTGGTAAAGAAGGGTGCTGACTGTCGAACTTATTAACTTCGTGGAGGTCAGTGGCGGCTCTGATCGCTTGCGTCAATGGTAAACTTACATAGACCAGGCACCCCATACAAGCCCTTCTGCAATGTCCAATGAGGGACTAGGATAGTTCAAGCCAGAAAAGGACAAAAGGTGGGAAGGGCCCAGCAAGTAGCCCACCACTTCCAGGGAGCCGGCTGTAAGACGGAATGCGGGCGGTTCCACTGTGTGGGCGATGGAGGAGAGTGGCAGCTAGATTGGCACTGTACCTAGAGGTGACATGAGACGCATCTGTCGAGTAATTGAAAGAGGCCGTCTGTCTAAAGAAACGTTACTGACAGAGATAAATCAAAGTCTTTATGTGAGACAGGCACATCAACGGAGCAGACTAGAGTCACTGGGAATGTTGATAAGCATAGAGCAATGTCTGGAAATCAGAGAAATAAGCAGAAGAAAAAAAACGAAACAAAGAGGCGACACGACACACGCTGCGGTGCAATAAGCGCCTGAAAGGAATAGTGATGTGGGATTGAGATGCCGTGGGCAACCGGAGTTTTGCGGTGTACAATATGAGACGAAGTGGGCAAGTCGCGACCACTCACACCCACAGAGAACCGGATTTGGTCTATACCGAGCCTGAGCAAGACTGCAGCAGAGATGACAGTCCAGAGTAGGACCTGCAGATAGGATGCCACGTGCAGGCCAATCTGGCAGTGACAAAAGGCGAGTCTAGTGCAGGTAGAGGTGAAATTACTCGTTGCTCAAGAATCAGACGCGACGAAATGTATATAATGAGTAACGCCCCCAGATGGCAGCCAAGGGTTTCAGACGGCTGAGGCGGACTCCGCGCAGAAGTGAATGAACCTTAAATATGGTTGATATTGCCTTGACGTGTCGGATGAGGACTAACGGGCGGCGGTGGAGCTGAGTTTGTCGAATTTGGTAACGATAGTAACCTGAGTGAGGAAGAGTCGAAGCCGAGTCAAGTGAGCCTGAAAGAAGTGACCTGTAAGACTAAGCCGGAGATATGATTCGATATATGGATTAAAGAATGGTAGTTGTTAATTATGGACAGTGGCTTAAGGGAAGGGGCAACGGCAGGGGGTACCTATTTGAGGAAGGGTTATTAAACAATTTCCAATACCTGGTACTGGAGAAGCTTGCCCTAGGCATGAAATGTACCACTTGCCTTTAGCTTACTTGTTCTCGGACCACAACCAATGTCAGGTACGAGCAGACAAGAAAACATGCCTGTGTAGAGATGTCTCAAGGGAAAGCAACAAAATACTAAGGTGAGTGGCTGGACAAAGTGAAGGTGCTTGAGCACGATGTTGAATTACAAAGTATCTGTTACGCACGCAGGCACGCTAAGCATGCAGTAACGAGCCCAGGATCTTGAACGACCAAGACTAGAACGAAGCGACGACGCAGATGCGAGGCGAGTGTTCTGTAAGGATGGTACTGCAGGTAGGCACGGTAGGGTATCCGTAGGTGGTCTAAGATGTGTGGATGGGTATATGTGGACCCGGGCGGGTCGATCATCGAAAAGAGATACGTACTTAGCATCTGACATTCAGAAACACTCTAGAGGTACTCTGTAGCACAATGATCAATAAACTAGGTATCATAATCGTAGCTTAATTAAAGGACAGATCTGAATCTGATACTCCGTAATGATTTGGAGGGAAAAGTGACAGATGGCATTCACGTAAGGGTAGAACAGGTCCACTGCCTCCATCTACGTACTTCAGGAATTGGTAGAGGTATTTACTTCCTTCCCTGCCCGTGTGCTCATTGCATAGGTAGTACATAGAAAGGTCGGGAGGTACCTGCCTTCACGAACATGTGAGTCGTAGTGTGATGTTCCTTTCTGTATTCCACCCTCACCCTCCCCTGGGTGCCAGGTAACCGGGAAAGGAGACTTGATCTCTTTCCCTAACTTGCTGAGACCAACACTTGCATTCCTCATGGAAGCTACTGTATTGCCTATCTGATCACTGACTAATCACCAATGGACTAACGTAGGTAAGTTAGCAGTTGCTGTACAGGCAGCACCTGCCAAGCTGATATGAACCCAATCTCGCAGTAGCTCCTTCGTATCTGATAAAGGCACCTAACAAAGCTAACCCAATCTCGAGCTGGCCTCAGCTTGGATCTTTTCCATCAATAAATCTAAGTCATTAGGACTAACTAAAATGATGGCAGCTGTCAACTGTCATTTGTCGCGCGTGTTCATACCGCCACGCCCGGGTTGACTTTGATGTCGGTCTCCGATCTGCAATGTCCCCGGATCATTTCCTCCAGCTTCACAATACTATGTATGGAATGGTAAAGTACGGACACATGGGACTCCATAGAGTGCAGTGCAGCACTAACACTGTACCCTTCTAGCCGAATTTTACAGAGACGTCCAGAGACAGTATAGTTCGTGTCTTATGCAGTCGTGTCCTATTACGGTCATCTACTAAAACTACCTAGGTACGATCGACACTTTCATCGCAAAGCGTAGGTATGGATACTTGTTGGCTGTTAGACGCTCAGAACTGGCGTCAATGCCACCGCGTTTACTTGCCAATCCATGGTCCTCGCTCAAGGCAAACGTTACTTTGCCTTGCGTTCCGTGCCGTTTTATCAGCGGCAACAGCCCTGATTGGCAGGAGTTCCTCCGATTAATTTGATTCGCTGTAAAACCCTGATAGAGGTAAGGGAGGCCAGCATTTGATCACGACAGCTCGCAAATTCCTCGACGAAAACTGTGATGCCAGGAGTGCATATGCCGACAATACAACTTTATATCCGGTGTAGCATCTTCCTGCTCGTCTACTGGGGCACATCGTTGCTCACAGTCACCAGCTTATGTTGCATATTCTCTACGCCATACGAAGACTCGGTAACTTGTCGCGTTCTGAAGGAACATTATCAGCAACACGCACCCTCAGGCTCACCGTCTCTCACACCTTTGTGAAAGACATGATTGTGATGCCACAAATTTGCTTTTTTAGTTCAAATAACTGTGAGTCCTTTACAACTAGTTTCATTTCTGACTCGCGTCAAGTCACCTTCCAGTCTCTATAACCTGGGCATCGCCCACCATTATTTACAACATACACTACCTACGGATGTGGAATGCAGTGGTGCGATGCTCGCTCGATTCGCGAGATGTCCCCATAAACCCGGAGCCTGGGTGAACAGTTAGAGAGCCAGCCAGTATACATGGAGTATTTGGTGAGTTAGCGACGCACCTTTTCTCACATTCAGTCAAGTCACTAACCAGCCGGCAACATGATTCGTTGATATACGGAAATTGGAGCCTTTTATACACACCCTATTCTGATCGGCAAACGACTCTGGCCCTAACCTTCCGACCTAGAGTTTATGACATGACATGTCATATTGTAAAGGCCTATGTCCGCGGATTCAATAATGAGGCCCTGTGATTCAATTGATATGGAGCTCGTATGAGAGCCCGCTTTGCCGCCCTGCGCTTCGTTCGTTACCGCTAGTCCGCAGCCAAATTCTGATACTTGCAGCTTCGAGTCGCACACCAGGCACTGCTGTCATGATTGTCATTACTCATACAGACATTCGCTATTTCCCTGCAGGGCCATCGTTCAGTGGTAATTCCTGGGCCGTGAGAGTGAATTCGAATTTCGTGCTTAGTAAATTGAACCCAAATCGAGATATACCGTCACACAGCCTTAGCTGCATTGTTTGCCAACAAGCCGCATCAGCCATTGGATTCTGAGCGCCTCCTTGTATTAGTGTACCATCCAGTACCATGGCCTTGGATTAGTTATACTGTGCATGGACCATATGTTGTTGCAGCGGCTTGAGCTCCTTTCTTGGCTGTGTTTCGCGACATTGAAGATGTCATTCTGAACCAATCTGCTGGGTTTTGTTGCAATCTGTATTTTGGAGACTTTCCCAACAGCTAACGGTTGCCTTTGGTCGACTTGTATTCAGTATATTGGGCTCGCTCCCTGCTGAAAGCGCGACGGCCTTTATTTAATGTTGCTATCCAAGCCTGTCCAGAGGTGAACCAGTTGATAATAGAACCAATTAGAGGCAGACATACTGTCTATCTTTATGGGGGGGGGGGGAGTTGTGACCTAAGAAAGATTGCCTAAAAGTACAACTAATTGATGAAACCAACGGTCAACAACGGGAGGTATAGATCGCCGGCCACGAGGGATCGGATAAATGATACCCGCTTGACGTAAACTCTAAAACTCAATTTCAAGTTCAAATTACTGTGAGAGGAGACCCGAGCGCCAATATCGTAGGGTCCATTATGGGTTCGTATCGTTTCGGAATCTAGATGGCGCTCACATCGTAGATATCAACTGACTGCCTAGTTGACGTCAGACTCGAGGCTTGTCACCTGCTCTAGATATCATATCAGGATACGTCAGCTTTGTATCTGACCAATTTCAAGGGCGGCCAGTCTATGCCGATCGTTCAAGTTAAAGTATTGGAGTGAAAAGCGAGGTTGCTGTTGAACATGATCGTCTCGGAGGGTAGGTATTGATAAACACACAAGAGCGGTATAGGTTGACGGTGAGACCAAGCATCTCATCTCGAATCCGATCAGAATCCAGGTTCGAGAACAGAAGACTCCCATACTTCCCTGGTCTCTTTCTCTCAGTTCCTGTATCAAAACCTATGAACAGGTCACTTACACAATCCAAACAACGAATTGAACCGCTGAATGACCAGATGAATACACCGTTAGCAGGATGATTGATATCCATCAACTAACTTCGTTAGACTCTTCTTAACGCAATACTTTTCTAGTCCGTTATGGGATGATGGCATGGGCCCGTCAGGAAATCTGCCTCAGTTTCGGCCCGTGAATTGTCTGTCGATGATATAGTCACGAAAAGTCCAGTAGATTAGCTGTCAGTCATGACTTTGCCTCTTCTCTTCGCATTTGGCCTTGCAGCTGTCATGATATGCAGCTACAGGTCAGACAAGAAGATGATGAGAAGTACAAAAGCATGTTGCATGAGATGAGCTTCGACATAGCTGATCCCTCAGCAACAGTCAAGTTTCTCATATAATAAATCACAGTCATGAGCGTGGTGACGATTTAACAGATATTTTAATATCGTTCTTCTATCGCATTGCCTGTTTCCTATATAAATCTGTTTCCTCGAGCTTCATACGCGTGATGAATCATGCTCGCTTTGCAGACAACTGGCCATCGATATGTTCTATCATCATGTCTCTCTCTCCTCCCATAAAGAGTACCAAGTCCCCTTTACTCCAAAATTTCCCGTCGGTATTCTCCCTCCTCAAAAGAGTCCCAGTCTATCTATCATGTCCCAGGCACACCAACCTGCCTAAAAGCCCGCTGTAACCAATAAATGCCGCTGTGAAGAAACTCCAGGCTGTGCTCGCTTTTTTCTTTCTAAAATAAAAACCAATCCTTTCTAGAACCCAGCGAAAGAAGATGCCAAGTCGATCATGGCAAAAAGAAAAGGGGGAGGAAAGGCATATACCCTTCCTCGAAAATAGTATTATAGGTTGTAGCATGGCAGAATGAGTCCGCCACTATAACCAATGACTTAGTTGTCCAAGCCATATTGGTAGAAGAAAAATAAACAAAAAAAGAATTAAAGGATTCGAGGGTATCAAGTCATAAAATATGCCAAGTTGCGATCATAAAAAAACAGACACAAATTCTAGGCATATAGAATTTGCATTCGTAACGTATTAAAACAAGGCCGGCCGAGAATCGGCCGAAAAGAATAAATGCGGTTGAAATATCGTTGCACGGGATTTGGTGTTCTATAACACAGCATTAAATAATGCAACGCTGGCAAGAGTGAGTGCCAACCCAACCCAAGAAGGAGCAAACACATGTGCAACACTGGTTTCCTCTGGGGGTAGGGTGCTGTTGACGAAATCTGGACCGCAAAGAGTGTTGACTTGTCGAGCTGCAGCCTCGTAGGTAAGGGCAACGGGTTGTGAGCGATCTTCGGAAGCGGCGTGGTAGATATTCATGGTCTCTTGAGTGCAGAAGCCGCATGAAGGGTTGGTACTACCAGGCAGGGTGAGATTGTAGGGGAGATAGTAGAAGTAGGCGTTGGCAGCGGTTGTGGTGTTTGTAACTGCATTGGCATAGCAGTACATGTCGTCCTTGGGAGTCTGCAGGCAGGTAGCCTTGTACATGACCTCGTATGATTTTAAGCCGTTTAGAAACTGCTTGACGATGCTGTTGCCCGATTCCACCTCGCTCTTGCAATTCTCGGATGTTGTGAGGTTGCGCGCCGCGGAATCGAAGAAGTTGGTGCAGTATGTGACATTGGCTGCGCAGGTTGCATCAAGAACTCGCACGATACTGAGGAGTTGTCTCTGAGCTTCAAAGAAGCCGCGAGATGTCTGGGACATTGTTAGGGTTCGTGATCTCCTAGGCTTCCGTCAACTCTCAACTTACCTGGATCATCATGGAGAGTGGGTAGCATGTTTCGTAAGAAGGGTCGGAGAGGACACTGTCGAGGAAGGCGGGACAGTTGCTGTCGGATGTAGTTGAAAGTTCGGCAGCCAAGTTTCCATCGAAGGCTTCGGGCAAAGGTGTACTCGTTGAAGCGGCGGTTTTGGCGGCACGCTGGATGGAAACCGTGGTCGGCTTGGATCCACTCGCAGTTTTAGAGGGGATTATCGAGTGAACAATCTCATCGTCGTCGTCTTCTTCTTTGCTTGATTCCTTGCGCCGGTGCAGTTCTAGTCGTTTGACGGAAGGTATACGGTGTCGGTGTCGAAGTGAAGACGAAGATGTCTCAGGTCTCGCTAGGACTGTGGAGGTAAGACATGCCAGTAGCAAGAAAAGCACTAAAGTTATCTTTAAGCGAGGCGCGGTGGAGTTTGATAGTCTGGGTCGAATTTGGGCCTTGGAGGCAGTTCGTGATGTTGAAGCCATGATAACGAGCGAAAGAGTGACGTCGGCCGCAGAGAAGTCTGGGTGGGTTTTGTTTATATACAGATACTGCGTCAATGATGACAGTAACGAGGCCGTACAAGGATCAAGTGAATTGGCAGCACAGACAATAACAAGATTGAATGTGTTTCACTTGGATGGACCCGGAATGACACAAAGCAAGGTAGCGTAGTGTCAGAGCAGAAGTTGATGATGGTGAAGCAGAAATTGTAGCGGACGCAACAAGCAAAGAAAGAGAAAAGACCGTATTAAGTGAGTAGAGCAATAGCTGTTGTTTGTTTGTTTTAATTAGTGTCGTTGTTGCATTGCGCATCCAGTAGTAGTTGTAGTAGCGAGTGGATGAATAAATGAGAGTTGGTTGTGGGTTCATGCGAGGTCGAAACGGTCGAGAACGAGTGCGATGCAGTGCTTGAAGTAGCGATTGCAAGGTTTGATTGGTGGCCAGGGGGGAGCGAAGTGAGATGAGATGAATTGGATGGCCAGAGAATTGGTTGCTATTAGGTAGATACCTTTGGTAGGTAGTAAGGTAGGCGTTCTAGATGTGTTGAGGCTTACACGTATTGGATAGAGTACGGTAAGGTTGTAGTGACCTCAGTAAAGAGGGAAAGTCTCAGTGCCAAGAGGTAATTATTGATTGGGGAAAAAACGAGCGACGGTTGCTAAAGATGCAATCAATGTTGAAAACGATCGTCGGATAAGGAGTGTGTAGGTAGGTAAGTAAGTTCAACGTTGGAATATGGGCTGTAACGGTTTGGCGGGTCTAGAAACGAGTGATCGACGCAACCTGAGGCTCAATTGTAACGCGCACCCTTCTCAGCTGAACGAACGGCAAGGTAAAGTCAAAGGAGCGCAAAAAAAGGAAAGGAAAAGAAGAGGAAGAAGGAAAGCCAGAGGGCGATCTCACCACTTGATGAGAGATTGAATTGAGTGGAGAGAGGCCTAGAGAAATTGACAGGGAATACTCAATAATGAACCCCCCATAAGGTCAAGTTGGAGGGGGGGCTCCGGGGTCTTACCTTGCTTGTAATGGTTGATACTACTCCGCAACACTTGTTAACTTGGTAGGGGAAAAAAAGACAATATTCATGGAATAGTATGTAGGCTAGTAGACAAGGATAATTAAATCCTCCTCTGAGGCTTGCAGTAGTGGCTGTTTAGTGTGACGGTTTATTGATTGAATCCCAGTATGGTCTATGTTTGTACGTGTGTCACGTTGTGAGTCTACAGTACATTATAGTGAGTACTTTGATGGCATTGGTAATCATGAAAAGACTATTGACAAAGGATTGCGTGTCAATGGTTCGTTGGAGCTGATAACTATTGGTTTGGATGTTGTTGCGTTGCTGCAGCAGCAGCAGCAGCAGCAGCAGTATCATCATGGACTACAGAGACCACTTCCAACCCTACAACTCAAGGATGCAATCTTGAATGTTTCATGCCGGCCCGTCTACCAGTGTGTTCTAGAGTCCATTCTCCGAAAGGCACTGCATTGCATACGTATGCATGCAGCTACATCACATTATACCTCGATCTCCAGCATATTTCCGCCGGATTACACATTGAATCTGCCTATCCACCACCCGTCAGCCAAATCATGGTCCCAGTACACGTATACCGCTAGTTATAATACCGACGCTTAAGAAAATGACCGGCCAGACCTTGATACGTAGGCGAACCGGCAACCTTCAAGAAGTCGAAAAAGGGGAGGGGGAGCCCGGTTTGGACAGGCCAATTTCGCTTCCCCATGGCGGACCAGCCACTATAGGTAGTAAGTAGCGCATAGCCACGAAAATAGCATACACATCCATCCGTCAAGTTGCATTCTACCATGGATGAATTGACAATCCATACAGGTCATCTTTGCACTACACCCAGGTAGGAAGTCTAATCACCTCATTCCAGTTGTCTCTGACCCATACGGATGGATTAGTTGAACGCCGATGCATGTAACACAACCTGCATCATTCTCACCGTTTCGTTTCGATCCTCCCGTTTCGATTCTTTA
The DNA here is from genome assembly GCA_014898975.1 of Fusarium nodosum. NCBI lineage: Eukaryota > Fungi > Ascomycota > Sordariomycetes > Hypocreales > Nectriaceae > Fusarium > Fusarium nodosum. The sequence goes on along the minus strand of JAAVUE010000139.1, from coordinate 159,537 downwards.
GACTCGACGGTGGAAGTGGTTCTCAGCTTCAGGCCAACCATACACTGGAACTACCTATAGGTGCTAAGGTAGGTATCGGTGCAGGCATTGCCACTTGACGGTTGTTCAGGTGAGAACGGCATCAAACCATCGACCGTCTTTGTCTTTATTCAGATCCATCCACCTCTAACTAGCAGTCAAATCTCCACTGAATCCGCGGAGCTTGCTTCTCGCGTACCTTGCAGAATTGGTGGTTTTCCGTTTAATTTCCTTGATTCTACCCAATCACAAACTCTGTTCCCCTGCCAAGAGATCCCTCCTGGCTTAGGCTAAGCTAGACATAGGCTGGACTAAACTCTGATGCGATAAATTAAAATATCGACTGCGTCAACCTTTTTCTTTACAAGCGACTTTCGTTTACTGATGATCCTTGATTCTCACGGTATCTGAAGAGTTTATTCAAGCATTTACAGTCTCCGTCAAATACCTCGACCAAGACAAAAACCCCTCATTCTTTTCTCAGCCGCGTGGCATTGGAGAGACAATGTCTAAAACAGTCGGTGACCCTCATCACCAAATTCACCGTTATCCCCGCTAAGCCGTTCAACCCAAGAGAGGCCGCGTCTACCGCAGTCTTCTACTGACTAGAACTAGTTGTACTAACCTAAATGATCACCTTCTGTCACTATCCACTGCGCTCTCTGTATGGACACGTTCAGCCATTATCCGTTACAACTGCTGTGCTACCATTTCCACAACTTTGTCCTACTACCAGCAAACTCAATCTATCGAGTCTCTCAGCTGTCATGGCTGAGACCAACTCTCCCTTCCCTGTCGTGGCGATCAATGCTCCTTTTGGTTGCCTCTCCCTGTCTTCCATGTCTTCTGGGGAGTACATTAACCTGAGGCATCCTGAATGTCACCGTAGAGAACCTACAGGACAAAATAGTTGATTTAAATCGTGTCACCATAAGACTAGCTCTTCGATTATTTATTTTTCGTGTCCCAAAAATTAATGATCGAGATTCGTGTCATGTATCCCTTGAGTTCGACACGCGATAGCCATGTGGCGGGCGCTCCATCACATCGAGACTTGGCATCGATCGACAAGCAAAGCATAAGAGTAGGATACGTGTAGTCTTGACAATATTGAAGAGAGTTGATTGATAAGATGATACACGTCAGGTATTATAAACAGTAATAAATAAATAGATACCCCCCTATGGCCCTTTCTCAAGGGAAGGGCATGTCATATCGTCTTTTGACATCAAGTTGTCGCCCCAACGCCAATACAATGCATGCAAAGTCTCACAAGAATTTCTCCCACATAAAACACATATCTCTCCCTCTCTTTCTACCTCTGCTTCTCGAGGCTCTGCAGGTTGACCAACTCTGCATAACGACCGTTCTTCTTCATCAGCTCTGTATGTGTTCCTTGCTCTACGATGCGACCCTGGTCGAACACGTAGATGATATCAGCCTTCTGAATAGTACTGAGACGATGCGCCACAGCAATGGTGGTTCGGCCCTTAGCCGCCTTGTCCAACGCTGCCTGTACCACATGCTCAGACTCAGAATCCAGGGCTGATGTCGCCTCGTCAAGGAGTAGGATCTTTGGGTCACGGATCAGAGCACGTGCAATGGCGATTCGCTGCTTCTGACCACCAGACAGCAGAGCACCCTTGCTACCAACTATAGTGTTGAAACCCTCGGGGAGTGACACAATGAAATCGTAAATGTTGGCTTCGCGGCATGCAAATTCCAGATCTGTATCAGTGACATCCTCGCGCGGAGTACCCAGAAGAATGTTCTCCTTGATGGTTCCTTGGTATAATGTAGGTTCCTGACTGACGAGCGCAATGTGTGATCGGTAGTCGTTGATGTTGAGGGTGCTGATCTCGTGGTTATCGATGTACACACCACCAGAGAGGGGGTCGTAGAATCGCTCCAATAGTGCAATCGTGGTACTCTTTCCACAACCTGAGGCTCCAACAAGGGCGATGTACTGTCCAGGGCGCACTGTCAGGTTAAGTCCACGCAGGACAGGCTGTTCCGGCCTTGTTGGGTAACGGAAGTGAACATCGCGAAACTCGAGAGTGCCCTCGACCTTAGGCAGGCGCTCGCCTTTGTCTGACCATGTATCGACAATGGGTTGTCTATCGAATAGCTTCTTGAGCTCTCCGGCTGAGTGGTGGGCTTTGCCCATGTCAGGAGCGAAACTAAAGATGGTACCTGGACTCAGGATTAGTATTTTGGGATCCCGTGACATTTGGAATTACTCTCACCGGCTGATTGAGCACCGAAAATAATTGACATAAAGCAGAGGAAGAACTGGAACATGGTATACTCAAGCTTTCCAATAAGAGTACCGCCATACCAGAAGCCCAGCGCGAAACAAGCGAACAGCAGAGACTGGGAAGCGGCGTAGAGCAGAGATGACTTGAGAATAGAGATCAAACTCTTTCTTTGCTGCGTAGCAAGTGAGTTCTTGTACTGGTTCAGGACATCCTCTTCTCGTGTAAGGGCTGCCACGGTCCTGATGGCGGAAATGGCCTCGGAAGCGAAACTAGCCGAAGAGTCATAGGCGGCCTTGGAACGACGTTGGAAGTGTGCCAGCATATAGAAGCGGAAGAAACCACAACCCAAGAGGACAGGAATAGTCGAGATACACACAAGCGAGAGTTTCCAGCCAATGGCCAGAGAGACAGCCATGGCAGAAACAAGTGTGGTAATAACCATCAACAACGTTCCGAGAGTCACGCCGCTCAGGCCAGCAACATGAGTCGTCTCAGTCGAAAGGAATGAGGTAAGCGCACCAGCAGTGTTCTCATCGCGGTCAAAGAAGGCCACGTCCTGGCGAAGCATGGTCCTGAAAGCACGGTCTCGAACTCTATGCACCAATCGCTCAGAACATCGAGCGAACAAGACACCCTGGATGACAAACGCGAAGAATTGAACAAAGGCAAGCATGAGATACATGGCACTCCAAAAGTCGGAATCTTTCTTGACCGAGTGGCGGTTCCCCTCGGTTATAGGTTGAGACAAAGTGACAATCTGCTTGGCAAAGAAAACTGAATCCAAGTTAGCCAGGTTACGAGATACATCTTGAAGATCAAAGAGAGTTCAGCTTACCAGCTTGTGTAGGGTTACCTCCACCGCAAACAGCAGAGAAGACGAGACCGATGACCATGAGCTTCCACTCCGTTGTGTTGAAAGAAGCAATAAGCTTGATCAGAGTCCACATTCCATATTCCCGTTCGTCTTCGGCCTTGTGGCCTTGAAGAGCCAGGCTAGAAGCAGATTTCGAGGTAGTAGAGCGGTTCAACTTGGCGGCGATATCATCGTTAGGGTCGGCGAGTGTCGCAGTCGCTCTCTCACTGGTCATCTTGCGCATAAGCTCGACTTCTTCCTCGTCGATGGCGGCTTGCTCCTCGGCAGTCATTTCCTCTGCGGCAGCAATGTTTTGAGCCGAGACGAGCTTGTAGTAAGCACCCTTCTTCTCGAGAAGTTCATTGTGGGTACCCTGTTCCACGATGCGACCTTCGGACATGACGACGATGTTGTGAGCATCTCTGATAGTTGACAGACGATGGGCGATCGTGATAGTAGTGCGGCCTTCAGCAGCGTTTTCTAGAGCAGCTTGAACCACACCCTCAGATTTAGTGTCCAGAGCGGATGTAGCTTCGTCCAGGAGCAGAACTACGATCAAGTTAGTTGGTACTCGATCAGTAATGGGGTCGGAAACTCACTTTTAGGGTCGGAAACAACGGCACGAGCAATAGCAATTCGCTGCTTTTGGCCACCAGAAAGGAGAAAACCTCGCTCTCCGACATTTGTTTCGTAACCTTCAGGCAGGGCAGACACAAAGTCGTGGGCGTTGGCCTTCTTGGCAGCTTCAATAACTAGTTCGCGCTGCTTTTCTTCACTTGAGTCTTGATGAGCAGTACCAATCAAGCCATGACGAATATTGTTAAATATGGTGGTGCCAAAGAGCGTGGGCTCCTGGCTGACGAGAGCCATTTGTTGACGCAACCATCGAAGGTTAAGCTTGGAAATATCGTGTCCGTCCAAGTAAACAGTGCCCTGAACAGGGTCGTAGAAGCGTTCAACCAATCCAACAATGGTACTCTTGCCAGAGCCGGATGCACCCACCAGAGCAGTGACTTTGCCAGCAGGGATGTTGAGACTCACATCTTGCATGACAGTAACTTCGGGCCGAGAAGGATAGATGTGCTTAATGTTGGAGAGTTGAATTGAGCCCTCGATTTGCTCGAGCTTCTCGCCCTCGTTGCTGGACGAGTCGAGTGGTGACACTCGGTCAATGGTGTTGAAGATCTTGGCAGCAGCCGCAACAGCGTTCGTAAACGCCTGAACATTAGGGGCGACGTTTCCAAGGTTGAATGCACCGATCATTGTCGCCATCAAAATTGTCAGGATGTTAGAGAGGCTGGTTTCGTTGTCAACAATCATCTTGCTGCCCTGCCAGAAAGCCAGGCCATAGTTAAGGTAGAGGACCAGCATCATCCCGGCGATCATGCAGGCAATAGCAGACTTGACACGGAAACCAAAGTACTCGGCATTCTTGAGATGAGCGTCGTATTGACGAGCCAGGCGGTCCTGAGTTCCAAAAGCGACGGCGTTGCGAATAGAACTAATGACCTCATCCGCAAGACTGCCACCATGGGCGTAAGCTTCCAAGCTCTGCTTGTTGTACTTGAGGATAAAGGTAGATCCACCGCCCATGTTGAGGAGAAGAGCAACAACAGTTGAGAAGAGAATCAGAGTCAGCTTCCAGTACTTGATGAATCCGATGACAAAGGCTGAGACGAATGTCGCAACAGCCGCAAGAGTGAGGGAGACCTTCTCAGAGATACCATCTTGGATAAGATTGGTATCGGATGTGATTCGGGTAGTAACTTCTCCAGCACCGAGTTTATCGAAGAATCCAATGTTCTGGCGCAAGCAGCTTTCGAGGTAATGTTCGCGAATCTTGGCAGAAATATGCTCTCCACTGTAAATGAAACCACAGGTTGAGATGTACACCACGACAAACTCGCCGATACCGAGGTAGACAAAGTACAAGACGAACTCGACCAACTTGTCGTTGAAAGCACTGGAGCTCAGACTCCGATTCACAAAGAAGTCCTGGAAGACGCCCTGGAGGTTACCAAAGACAACGGTCATGAGAGGAAGCGCAGCGCCACCAGCGATAGCGCAGATACTGGAGATTAGAATAATGATGATGTCGTTGCGCGAGGCGTACCGGTACAAAACAGCGACGCCTTGCTTGACTTCTGGACTAACGACTTGGCGCCGCAAGACCTCGGCCTCATCTGATGGCAGGTGCTTGTACTGGTCATCGATGGAATCGGCTTTGGGAGGAACGACAATTGCTGAATCTGCTTTCTTTAGGTCCAGCTTTTCATTTTCGGGATCGCTCGAGTTTGGTTTGTGTTGGCGAACTGCATCTTGTTCAGTTGAGCCACTGCGGCTTGAGGATGATGGTCGCGAAGGGTTGCTGCTACTGCTTGTCGCAGCAGCAGTCTTTTCCGACAGATCGGCCATGGCGATAGTGTTTTTATTGTTCCTGAACCAGAGCGAGTGATTGATGGGTATCGGATTCTAAGGGGGTGAAGAACACCCTTGGGTGTATTGGCGACACCAATATTAGTGTGTGTAATAGACAGAGTCGAGGTCGCTGCCGACGTTGTTAGAGGCGAACCGATCGTTTCGTTTGGATAGAGGTCGGTTGATTAGAAACAGAGCCAGTATTGGGGAAGGTGTTGTTCATGTAGTATTCATTATATGCGGTCACCCAAGTCAAGTCAGATCAGATCAGATCAGATCAGATCAGAGCGAAGCCGTGTTTGAGAGTTGAAAGCCAACAATTTATTTAAATAACTTGGACCAAGACAAGACAAGACCAAAACCGTCGAGTCGGACTGCCTTAGCGTACCTTGTTGTCGGACGGAATACAAAAAGATGACCGGGAATACCTGGTCTCCCCACTACAAGGTGCAGCAAATACGCTACCTACCTTACGCCGCTGGCTATGCGGTATCTGACGGACCCATGAAAGATTTATGGGCCTGGTCTGTACTGTAATGTACAGAAGGTCCTCCCGTAAGCCGGAGCGGACTTTGGATCTTTCATTATCTTGGCCGTCCGCAGATCGATCTGTTTCCCGGTGGACAATTTATTACTGTACTTACGTGCTTGTACATACATTAGTGACAGTTTGAGTCATCTCACCGAACACACCTTGTCTCTTGGTAGTCACTCAGTGTCTTGGAACCTGGTTCGGACTTGTGCAGCAGTCCGACGGCCCGTAATTCAACAGATATTTTAGAGGATCAGTTCAGCCTAGAGCGTCAGGTCGGAGAGTCGGAGCCAAAGCCAAATAAAGGGCTCTACACTTTGAATCCTGCGCTTACAGTTTTTTCTCCACTTAGATATGAATCTCCTGCCTTTTTCCTACCAAGCGGCTAATCATGATCCTTGTTTTGCGGCGTCGAAACGTTTTCCTTCTTTAGGAAGAGACGCCCCCGGATATCTCGCGATTGGCCCCCTCGCTTTCGCTTAGATTACTGTCATTTTTCAGTGGAGAGAGTTTCGTAGAACAATAGGAGAATAAACCGGCTGTTCGGCAAACTTGGCAACCATCATTTCCATATCTAATTGCATGCTTCGCCTGTCATATTATGTCGGTTAACCAAAAGGCTCAGTTTTCCCTTTAAACGTTAACAACTATCGAATACTATGATTTTATAGTTCACTCCAGTTTGACATGGGATATTGAGCAATATCTTCAGCATATTCAACGCTGTCTGACAGGGGCTAGTATCGCCATAGCACAAACCGTTGTGTACCGTTTTCATGTCACCTCGACGAGGTTCGAGTATCGAGCTATCGTTGTACAGTCGCAGTCACGGTCACAGTCACGGTCACAGTCATAGATCGAGTGTATACAGACTGACTGTCTTGAGTTTCTTGTCTCCACGATCCGATCACAGGGTAAAAGAGACGAGTAACAATACCTAATCTCGTTTCAGTGGCTTGCTCCAATCCCATGTCTTGTCTTTGAAGTAGAGTCCGGAGGTCGGGAGCTATTTGTCCCCGGTCTCCGACTGTAGGTCAGTAAGCATCTCACTAAGTCGGGTCAATTCTAGTGCTGTCAGCCTCTGAGGCTCAAGCGGTCGGGCCCTCCCGAATCCGAACTCCGGGCGATGAACCCTTCTGTATTTTCGTATCATCAACTGCCCGGGCCCGCGTGGCTTTGTGGTGCTGACCACCACTCGCTGCTCTCATCAAAACATTGGATGGTAACAAATGAGGCCACAAAAAGACATGTTGTTATACAAATGGTGAACCGCTACACGCGGTAGATACGGTACTCTTTGGATCTGGCCAGTCCTCTATCATCCTCCAAGACAACGTAACGGTCGGTCTGCAAAATCAGCCCTAGCTGACCAAAACTCCACCTCGGTCATCATTTTGTAGGATGTGTACTATGTACAGATAATCTTCCAAGCATTCCTTCTGCGGCTCAAAGTTTGAAGGATCATGTCTGATGCAACTTTTGGATTATATCAGCCATTTTTGTCGCTCCGAGTACGAGAGTGAAATTCAGGGACTTTTTTTAACCCCCTTGTACAACCCACTCATCACCGCTGATTCCTCTTACATGGGTTCACCTGCATTCAATGGGTCTTTCTACACGTTGGTAGTTGTTGATCTGCAGCCTATACCTCATCTTGATTACACTTGTACAACTTTCCTCACATATATGGAGCTTGGTGTTTCAACCACGATCCTGTTTCAAATAGATACCTAGCCAACTATCGAGGAAATTCCTTGCGGCACTGAAAATGCTATTAAAATAGCACCGGCATTGCCCTAGCCGACAGGAATTCTCCATGCGTGCTCAGCAAGGCTCAGCAAAGCTGTACAGCTCGAGTATCAGTTGAGGCACGAGCCATGGCATGATCGACAACTTGTAATTAAGGTGAATGAGAGACTTGATTCATTTGACGCTAGTTGGAATATGTCAAAGCAAGACGTTACTGTTATGACAGCCAAGTGCCTGCGCAGACCTCTGCAGTGTGACGAACAGGAACTCTATATGCAGCAACTGGTGAGCATGTGAGGCGAACAACACGTTGCTACCCAAGTTATTAACGCTTCAGTATCCTGACGATATAGATACCTGGCACGTTGTGAATAACAACAAATATGTAGGTACCTCCATACGCGTTTATCAACTCCCTGCATCTCATCATGTTGCCCCGTCCATGGAATCTTTCGTGAATGATCTAGAACAATGAACCCCTCCAGTGGGGCTCAATATGCCAGTTATGCCATGACGGCATTTTTTGCTTCTTCCATGACCAATAAATGCTTCTTCTTCACTATCTCTTCCGTAGTAAATATTGAATGCGGACGCGTCTTCTTATTGTTAACTGACAAACTTTAGCCATTCAAGATCGTATGACATTTCAAAAACCTTAGGCAACAACCAAAACGTGTTGGTCGCCTTCTTATTGGATGAATGCACGCTTAATCAAGGTCTAAGCCAGCAAAGCAAAGCAGAGTCGCCACATCGTCTCAGGCTTCAGCTCTCTCAATTCTTATCGCCACAGAGCACGTGCCAAGGTTCTGTCTGTCTGTCTAGTTGAGCATTACATTTCAATTCAACTATCAATTCTCAACTGAAACTCACATCGTATTCTCAACCTTCGTGTTCCATCATCAACACAATAACGATTCCCGGCTCATTGCCACAACGCAACACGGGTTTAGGCTCGTTATCATGATACCCATTTCTCTCGCCTGTTTTCTCGCACTCCCAGCTCTCACGCTGGCCGCTCGTCCAAAGGATGCCATAAAGCTATCCGATGTGCAATCTCTCACTCTTCGCGGAAATGGCGCCATGACAAACCATCGCCGCGTCGGCGCCATTCCCCAACTGCGCTGCGTCTCCAAGAAGGCCCTCTGTGAAATCTACGACATGGATGTGATGCGCTGCACCAACGAAGGTGCGGGTTGGGGCGACGAGGATGTTCAATGGAGCTGCACTGCGTCTCTTCCCGAGGAGCTCAAGCTCACCACCACGGATGTTATCTGTGAAGGCTACAACTCTCCTGATGATCCTTATGTTCTCAAGGGTAGCTGCGGTGTCGAGTACCGGGTTGCATTGACAAGAAAGGGTGAGCGTCGTTACCCCAACATCGCCAACGGAGGCTGGTTCAGTGATGGTCGCGGTGGTACAGACTGGGGCGCTCTGCTCTTCACCATCATCTTCGTTGGCGTACTCGGCTGGATTATCTACTCGGCATGCTATAGAGCACAGGAGGCCGGCAGTAACCCTAATCGACCTCGGCGTCGTGGTGACGGGTGGTCTACTGGCGGATGGGGTCCTGGTTGGGGTCCCGGTGGTGACGATCCTCCCCCTCCATACCCCGGAACAAAGCCCTCTTCTCAATCTAGCAACTCCTGGAGGCCTGGTTTCTGGAGCGGTGCAGCTGGAGGAGCTGCCGCAGGATATCTGGCTGGCAATCGCAACCAAAATCGGTACAACAACCACAACGACGGTTATGGTAGTTTTGGACGAGGAGGATCAGGAATGGGCGGAGGATGGGGTGGTCGCTCAGGATCCTCATCAAACGAGTCTAACCGTCACGAGAGCACTGGGTTTGGCTCGACCAGCCGAAGGTAGATTATCATCCTCGAACAGCACAGGATATCTGATTACGAAATTGTCATTGATAGCATAATCGACGCTTTCCATTATCCTGCTATTTCATACAACATTTCTCAGCCATCACCCAAACCATCCCCCTCGCTTACAAAGAGCATATACATGCGTGCAACGATTTGTATAGGATATTTTGCTGCGCAAGTTAAAAGTACACGGATGATTTTCCAAGAGCAACCAGCCATCTAGCCCAGAGAAGAAGAAAAGCGTCAAGATTTGCTATTCAGATCATGCGGCCAACGTCATCTGCCGAAAAAAAGTAGAAGTGACGGGGCCTCTAATGCCTGAAAAAAGGTATCAAAGGGGCGAGCAATACTTGACGGAAGCTATTAATGAAGAAAGAGGTATCGCAGAAAATATCGTGGAGAAAGGCGGCAAGTTGAGTAATTTCGGTAGTGCTTCTGAAGCTTTCAATGATGAACGGGCATAACGTCCATCTTATCGAAGGCGCGTGAACACGTAGGACATTTGCGCATGCGATTGCTGATGCGATCGTCAACACATTGATTACAGAACAAGTGGCCGCATGTCTTCAGGGCAGTGTTCTTGAAATTGTTGCGACAAATAGTACATAGCGCGAACGTCTGGTTAAAAGGTTAGCAAATATTTCACCATCAAGTTGTCTTGCGTTGTTCACTTACTCGAAGCATCTCTTCCTCTTCAGAAGAATTACTCAAGGCTTTGTTCTTCCAGGTGTCGCGATCCTTCTGTGCATGCTCAAGTCGCACCTTCATCTTCTCAACTTCAGTTTCTTGCATAACATTACGCTCGCGAACCACAGCGGATGCAGCGTCTTTGGACTTGACCAAGTTCGACAGATCAGCAACTTGCTTGTTGAGTGACTCGGTACGGCGAACAGCATCAAGACTCGTTGCTTCCATCTTCTTGTTCTCTGTCATCAGAGAAGCATTTGATTGCTTCAGATCGGTCAACTGTTTCTCCAAATTGCCCAGAAGCGTGCGGTTTTGTGATTCGAGGTCCTTGAGTTGAGCAATGATTTCTGAGCTCTTGCTGTTCTGGTGGCGCAATGATCTTATCTCGTTGTTTCGCGTATCCGCATCCTTTCGGGCAGCGAAGTATTTTTGGTCGGCCTTGCTCTTTTCCGCAATCAAGATCGACATGCGCTCTTCTGTAGCGCTGAAGTCCATTGCCTTCCTGTGAGCGAGTTCCTTCATCTTCTTGTATGCCTTTTCAATGGCAGGCAACTCCATGTTGATCGAATCAAAATCCTGCTGCAGCTTTGTGTATTTCAAGCGAAGCTCTTCTAGTGTGAGAGCCTCAATATCCGGGCTGACTGCCTGCTGGTCCTCGCTCTGCTGGAGACGTGAGAGCTGTGATTCAAGTGCCGTGATTCTGTCCTCCTTGGCAGATGCTAGCGCCTTTACCTGCTCAATCGATGCTCGCTCTTGGTCCAACCTCGCCTTGTGTTGCGTAGTCTCCGCCAGCAACTCGTCTCGGGCTGAACGCACTCGGGCAAGATCCTGATCCCTTGACATGATTTCGGCCTCGAGCTCCTGGGTCACCTGATTTGCATCTGCTTCAAGCTGAGTCTTGAATGTCGATCGCTCCGCTTGCAACTTCTCGGCCTCTTCTCGCAGTTGCTTGTTTGTGGCCTCGAGTGTGTTAATACGTTTGATAAGGTCCTCGTTCTGATTCTTGAACTGTTTAAAGACATCGGTTCGAATGAAATCTTCGTCGGTTAGGGTATCTCTCTTTGCCTTTAGAGTCGAATTTTCGTCCTGCAAAGTCTTGATCTCGGCCAGAATAACATCTAGCTGCTCCTTTTGCTTAGTAGCAGCTGCGGTCGCCTCCTCATACTTGAGCAGTAGCTCGCCCGAGTTCCCGTTCGTCTCGCCAGAATCGGTGTTAGCGTCTCCAGAGGCAGAAGGTCGAGTGGCATTGGCGAATGCTTGTTGTTCCATCTTCTGGACCTGGGAACTCTTTGCACGGTCCAGTTTCTTCTCTGCTTTGAAGTAACGCAAGGTCGCAGCATTGAGCTGTTCTGAAAGTTGATCCTTCTCGGTTTTCAGTCGATCCAGTTTGAAGAAGTATTCCTTCTGGGCGGCCAGCAAGCCTGCAACTTTATTCTCTAGCTTAGCAGCGTCCGGTTCAATGTTACCTCGTGACGAAGCTAAGCGCCCAAGAAGTGCTTCAGCTCTCGATTTGATCGCTTTGCCCTTTTCCGATAGATGTTTCTGAAAGTCGTGGAGGTCTTTAAAACTGACGCTACTCAGATATGGGGGTTCTGGTAGCAAGTTAGTAGGCGCACAGCGACTGGAATAGGTGTCATACCTGAGGGCGTTTGCGAAGTGACGTCCGACTCTGAGAGAAGCTCCATCTCGTCAAGTACCTATACCGATGTTTTAGCTTTGTCGGGAATAGTGGGGATCGAGGTGAGGCCAACCTGTCGCCACCAAGCATCAATTATCCTCAAGTGGTCATCATGATGAACAGATCGTTTATGAAGCTCTTCGAGGCGTGACTCGTATGTCGAGGCCTTGCGACTGTATTCTTGCATCTGACGATAGATAGCGCCCTTTGTATAGGCCTGATAATCGGGTCAGCGAGGTTCGTTTATACGTCGAGCAATTTGTGTCATATTTTTGGGTTGATCGGAGTGGTTTCTAAAAAATGCATTCGTAATGCACTTGGGAGCCGACTACTGCTGTCGCACGGAGCAGACTAGCATCATCACTGGCTTGGTGAGCATTGCCGTCCAGGACCATCCCGATGAGAATGGCAAAAAGCCTGAAAGAAATCTGCACAAGAAGCAGAGTGAAGAAGGAAATGGGCGGTCGGGCACCCAAGCACTCGTAATAAGAAGAAGAAGAAGAAGTTGTCGTGTGACTTACCTCAACCCAGCTTTCCTCCTTCATGTCAAGGGGATCGTCCTTGGCCTTGGAGCCGTTGACAGCGACTCTCTTGCTCGGGGGCGCTATTTCATCAGCGCTGCTGATGGCAGGCCGCTTTCTATCCTCCATCTTTGCGAGTGTGGATGGACGAGGCGAAGCAGAAGTGGTCGTGAGAGGCATCAGAAGTCGCGTGGTACAGAGCAGAAAATTGGACGCGAAGCCCAAGAAAAGCGACGGGTCGGTCGTGCGAACGCTCTGAAGCCAAGTCCCGTCGCGAACAGAGACGTGCGAACGGTCATCAAGCGGTTGCGCGGGGAAAGAGTGTTGTGATGATGGAACGTTCCCTCGGGCCAGGAGTTGAAATTTCGAAGTTGAGTCGCAGTCAAAGAAGCGCGGCGGTCTCCACCTCAAAAGGGATTAGTGGCGGTCTAGCCCCATCGGGCGCCAGTGGATACTCCGCTATCTTTTTCATTCACCCACCCGCATTTTATTCTCAGTCCCGCCCAGTGCGCTCGCCGCAGATAATTTTTAATCTCAGCTTTCTAACCTCATGGTAGTCGCAAGTCAGAAATGTCAACCCAGTTACCATATAACAAGTCGCATACGATACATGCATAATACTACGCTCTCGCCATGAGTTCTATGTTCAAAAAGAAAGGAGGACCTGCCTTCAAACCAAAGATCCCTGCTGCTCGACGCCCCGCGGCACCAGCGCCCTCACAACCACCAAGACCGTCGCCTGTTTCTGTTCCTCCACCGGTTTCCGATGAGTCTGTAACTCAGCCAACTACTCAAGAATACTCCGAGTCTTCGTCACCGAATGAGTCTGTAATCGCACCTACCGAGCCAAAACCTCAGGGTTCCCATAAACATGATGGCCAGCCTCCTACCCCGCCATCGACAAACCCAGAATCCGCGAAGCCCGATGACGTTGCTGTAACTCAGGAAACCTCGCAGGAAAAGTCGCCTGGTGAAGCCCAGCATGTAGCAGAAACTCAGGATGCTGCTGTTCGAACAGAAGAGACCGCTGCGCCGGTTGCGACTGCAAAGGCCCCAGAATCCACGACTGCCCAGACACAACCGTCAAGCGAACAAGAACAGGATCAGTTGTCGGGCAGCGAAGAGCCCTTCTTACAGCCAGATGATACTCAGTCGAGTGACACAGAAGCTATCGCCTCTCCGGTGCTCCAAACACCTACTCCTGACGACTCGGAAGGACCGAGTGGGACTGAACCTTCAACGACGCCTTCGCTCCCAGCAGACGGCCCGGATGAGTCACAACCAAAGTCCTCAGAAGAAGTGCAAAAGGCCACAAAACCGACACGAAAACCACGGGCCAGGAAGCAGGCCTCCCAAGCAACTCAAGACGAGACTGGCACGGAAGAAGGTGCCCGGCCCAAGAAGCGACAGAGAAAAACTGCCGAGGACGGCGCGACACCCAAACAGCCAAGAAAACGGAAAGCTGCAACGGGGAGCGGCGCAAACACACCTAAAACCAGACGGGCACGATCCATGACACCAGAAGACTCAGAGACTCAGTTGGTGGATCTTCAGAAGCTCAAGATGGCCGACCTAACCAAGGATCTTCACATTGGCAAGAAATTCAGCAGGCACGACGAATTACGAGAACGAGAGCGACGGGCCAGGATGAAAAACAAGCTTGGAACCGATGGGGACCGTGACAGTTCAGCAACACCTGAGACCGGTGGCCAGGTTGAAAAGAGTGGAAGTCCGGCGACCTCACCGGCACCATCAGCTCCTGCTCCAACTGCTCCTTCGGGACCACAGTTCCGCATCGTGGATGGACAGATCGTGATTGACCAAAGCTCGCTGTCCGTTGATCGACATGCTCGAGCAGCTGCAGCCGCCGGAGACATGGAAACTATCGAAGAAAACGACTTCACTCGCCTCATCACCAGCAACTCGTTCATGAACACTTCCAAACTCAAGGGGCCCAACATTTGGACCGAAGACGAGACGGAGCTCTTCTACCGCGGTTTGTGCATGTTTGGTACAGACTTTGAGATGATCTCCAAGATGTTCCCTGGCAAGCAGCGCCGCAACGTGAAGCTCAAGTTTAACCGCGAGGAGCGCCACTGTCCTAGGCGGATAAACGCTGCCCTCATCGGCGAGAAGACGGTCAAGATGAACATTGACGAGTACAAGGCCTTCACCGGGAGCGAATTCGAGCCAGTGGAAGCCATCGAAGCTGAACAGCGCAAGATCCAGGAAGAGTATGAGGCAGAGGAGAAGCGCCGTGCCGATGAGCAGGCTGAGGCTATGCGCAAGAAGCGCGAGGAGCTGTTCAAGGATGATGAGGACGGCGACGCAAAGAAGAAGAAGAAAAAGAAGAAGCAAACGGTCATCTACGGACTCAACGGCGAACCCATCGTTCAGGAGGAATAACGAAAAGGGTCAAGTCATATACCAGACCAAGACAGGTCAAGTCCAAAATAAGGGGGAAAGGGTTTTCAGGCGGCGCAAAGGGAATAGGCATGATACCCACAGGGTTTTTTGGTGTTTGCTTATGGAAATCAACGGTTATATGGGATCGGGTTGGAGAGCAGTCTCTACTGAATATTCATTGCTCATAGGTTAGGCAGAATTCATTATCGAAGTTGGTCAAACTGGTACAGATGAAACTGAAAAAGAGACAAGTGATTATTTTACCATACGTAGTATCTCTGGAGCACAGCTCAGGCCAGGATATTCCCAGAGTCTAAGCTGATATCATGTATCTGTAGACTTCCAGCACTTCCAGTACAAGGTGAGGTTTTTGGATCAAGTCCTCGGCAACCAACAGGTTTTAAATTTCGTCAATTTCATCAGCTATCTGTGTTGCCCTGCGTTTGCACATATAGATGCCAAGCAGAATTCCCACGCTCTACGTCAGCGCATCTCGTGAGAGCGTCGCAACTCTCACCAGGACGTCGCCATGGTGATTATGGGCCCAACGCCTTATGACTATCCATATTATTTTGGGAATGCCTAGTTTTGTTGTGTTTCCTCCACTGATAATCGTAAATCGCATATTTGATACTTAGTCCTAACCCACCTAGTTGTTAGGACCAGGCTCGTCGTCCTCCGGTTGGTCGAAGAGAAAGTTGGCAGCGAGTTCTTCGTTCTTATCACACGCAAAGTAGGCCTGGATGGCGGCGTCTCTGTCGAACCCAAGACGGCAAAGCTGAACTGTTAGAATCATGAAGAACTTGCTCGGATCAGAATATCTTACTCTCTCAATAGCATCACGCTCCTCCTCAGTAACTGAAATAGCCTGGGCTCCAGGCGGCAAAGGGACGTCGTCGTCGGCATATTCACCGAGAAGCTGGAGGAATTGGTCGGGATTTGAGGCGATCAACTCTGCCAGTTGAGGGTTGCCGGCACCAAGCTGCTGAAGGATGGGCTCAAGCATTTGCGGTTGTTGCTGAACAATCTGGCGGAGTTGCTGGAACTGGGCGTTGTGTCGCAGAAAGTCGAGGTTGCCTAGATCACCGCCCTGGCCGGCAGCAGCTGCGGCGGCCGCTGCAGCCGCTTCGTTACCACCGCTTCCTCCTCGAGCGCCGGAGCCTCCATGCTGAGCAGCAAGATCGAACAGGTTTACACCACCCTCCTCACCACCTTGGGGAGCGGCGGCAGCAGGCTGAGATGGTTGAGAAGCAGGAGCTGCGGGAGCAGCCTCGCGTTGTTGCTGTTCTTGTCGGATGTTGTCGGGAATGCCCTGTATTCATTGTAAGTCATCACAACTCGTGATAAAGAGAAAACATTGAACAAACAGTAAGTAGGTACTCGACAGCGCGGTCGGGGTTGTTGAACGCAGCACGCATGGCCGCCTCGATCTGACTTCTCTCGAAACCCATGGCCTCCATATTCGCAATCGCCTCGGTACGCTGAGATCCCATAGCCAGGCCTGAAGGCTCTTCGGAACCGGCATCAGCAGAACGCTGAGGAGTGGGTGTTGCGGGCACGGCAGCCTGCTGCGATGCGGACTGCGCGGGAGCAGCTGGGGCAGCGGGAGTGCGGGTAGGAGGAGCGGCGGGTGTAGCAGGAGGAGCGGCGCTGGATTCGGCAGGCTTAGGCTTGGGCTATCACGAAATGTCAGTAGAGGAACTCCTGTCACAAGCAATGGCGTTGCAAACCTTGTTCACCATGCAGACCACGAAGCCCTTCTCCTCGATATTGTAGGATCCGACAGTCTCATCGTCCTTGAGAATTTTGCCTTGGAACTAACGTCAGCGAGGTGTGGGTCGGGATGCAAGAAGTTATAGCAAATACCAGAGTAGATAAGCTTCTGCAGCTGAGGTTCCCATCCCTTCTCGGCGGAAATCTTCTCCTTGACAGCGGAGATCTGTCCTGGGTTAGCTGGGTGAACGTTTTGCGCCGACAGGTGAAGTCGTCAACGCGGGGCAGACCTACCAGCTCTGAGGGCTCGACATCGAGCGTAAACTTTTGCTGCTTGAGATCCTGCGAGACTCGGTTAGTTACCGTAAATCGAACGATAAAAGCGACGGGCTGGCAATGAAGAGATTGGGCCAACAGCGACGCTGCAGTCATCCGTGACGTACTTTGAAAGTGACCTTCATGATGGGCGAAGAGTCTGCCGTTGTTGTGTAAGGTGGGGAGGTGGGAGGCAAACGGCGACCTAGGTTTAGGCGGATGGATCGATTCGTCTCGCTTCGGTGCAGGCTTGAGCCAAGATGATGTTGCGGCAATGTGTCGAAGAAGGAGAAAGTTGGGAGTCGGGAGAGAAAGAAGAGTGAAAGTTATTAAATCTTTCAAAGTCTGCGTTCAGTGTAGAAGAGATGAAAGCTTAGAGTAAAGGTAGAGGTAGAGCAACAACCTGCGTTGACGTTGCAAGTCCAGGCGTCTAGTGAGTGTGAGTGGTCGCTGAGGGAAAAGGTGGAGCATGACCCTGTGAGTTGAAGAAGGTTGCTCAAGTATGCTTTCACCTGAAGAGGTTTAGCGTTAGTTTGTCAGCCACTCCAGGCTTCCAAATGACCAGGTAGAAGCTGGAGGCGCGCGTACTGTCTTTCTGCCTGAGAATCATAATCGTCACTACTAAGTTTAGTTGATAGGCTTACTTTGCGGTTTTGGATTTTGCGGTATATAAATAGATCTATTCTTCCTCATTGTGAATGTCTTGCCATGTAAAGACAATCTCTCTAGGAATGTTAAGTAGTACAGGGATGATAAGACGCTCATCAATACCATGACGTACGTAGGTAGGTACCTTAACATTGTACTAAGGTATGTAGAGTGAATATTGGTCCTTTTGTGTGTGAACAAGTGAGCCGGGGCTCTTGAATCATTATAGGTAAAAGACACAATCACATTTCACTCATGGACAAACTCTTGTGGTATCTTATTTAAGATTTGTTTTGTGTTGATTCTTTCATCTTTGAGTTAATTCTTTTCTACTTAAATTGGCAGTTCATCTCTGTCGTCCATCCTCGCGCCTCAAGCGCCGAGGGTTCCTTCTTGAAGTCAGTCGTTATAAAAGCGCCTCGCTGTGATCCCTTTTTGGTATACATGTTGTTGTGAAGACAATCCCACCCATCCCTCACCATCCGCTCGTATCTATACAGTAAGACTCCGTCTACTGGTAGCAAAAAAAAACATCAAGAAAATGGAGTGCATTGTCCATATCATAGTCGCCCGCTATGTTCGTTCTCGTCATGCCTCCCATCTAAGTTCTCTCTTTTTTCCTTTTTTTAAATCGTTAAACGTTATTGGTTGTTGTTTCATGTGTGCTTTCATTGTCCATCTTGGACTTGCGGTTGTTATAATCTGACCAACTTGATCGAGAGCCGGCACCCATCACCCATGTAGGGATGGGAGGTGTGAGGGGTCGGTCAGCCGACGACATTGAATCTGTTTCCTCTTCTTCTCTTTCCTCTGCAATGCTCTCCCGCCCTTCCCTGCCAAGAGGACTCGGGTGCACGGACACGGAGGTAGAGCGCAGGGAGCGCACACTCTGGCGGTGTGTGATGACCTGACCAGCGTTGGGCGAGGCCACGACAACAGTGCCGGGTGTGGCCATGGGAGGAGGTGTGGGCGAGTCGGATCGGAACAGAGGGTGAATGTTAGATTCACCCAGCGCTGGCTCGGGAAGGTCGGCCAGTTGCTCTCGACGAATAGACACCGGGCTGTAGCTGCGGCTTCTCCTGCGAATTCTTGGGGGCTCAAGAGGCATTTCTAGGGTGTTCGAGGTTGATGCCCTGCTTGGTGAAGGGCTACCGGGAATTGTCTCGAGGAAATGGCCTTGGGTCTTTGGAGGGGGGGTTGTCGCTTCCATAACGACTTCGCGAGCATGGGTATCGACGGAAGAAGTGTCCCAGGTATCGAAAGCATCCTCGCTGGACTGGTACGCGACGGAATCAGCAGTGATGGGTCGGCGGAACTCGCTGGAGGAGACGTGGCTCCTGACGGTGGCAGATCGGATAGCGTTAGACAGTTGAGCCTTGATGGAAGTGGCGGTGCCGGACCTGGAACGCCCACGGATGGAGGAAGCAGGCGTGTGGAAATCCATCGAATTCCTCTTGTGAGTCGATGGGTCAGCGGTATGGCTGTAGCGCAGCGTCTTGAGAGATGACTTGGATCGGTACGAGGGAAGACCTCGACCTTGCTCGAGGCTGTGTAGAGAGAAAGCATGCTGGTCACTTCGTCGGGTGAGGAAGAAGTGAACAGACAGGAAACCAGCCTGGAACATGAAGCCGAGTCCGAGAGCAA
This sequence comes from Fusarium nodosum, assembly GCA_014898975.1. Lineage (NCBI taxonomy): Eukaryota > Fungi > Ascomycota > Sordariomycetes > Hypocreales > Nectriaceae > Fusarium > Fusarium nodosum. The sequence continues at coordinate 140,226 of JAAVUE010000139.1, read as the reverse complement.
CTGACAAACCGATGAGAAGGGTATTCTTGCTGGCGTTGAGAAGATCGTCCTCCTTCTCGAGAGTTGATTTACTAAATTGGATGAGTGTAGCTACTGTTGAAACAGTAGCAAAGAGAATAGTGAGAACAGCAGCACCAAAGTCAACGCCGAGACATCTTGTTGACCAGCGGCGGAACGAGGTCGAAGGGTATGTAGAGAGGAACCACCCGATGATGACAAGGGTCACAGCCTCGAGAGCGACGGACACTTGTGAAAGCGTTCGACCACTTGATTCCTTGGGGACGTGGACTGTGAGAACAATGAGAACAGCCATCACAGCCGCTGTTGCCAACAGGGCCAGAGCGCCCAGCGAAAGTGATAAAGTGCGTCGCATTGTGTCACTTGTTTAAACAAGAGTATGTTTAGGTAGTTGTCTTACAGAGCACCAGTGCGATGGCTGGTAGGAGGCTAGCCTCGAACTAACAGTTCGTTGGTGTTTGCAAGTCGGAGCCAGAGCAGTCGTTATTCTTGTTGATATTCTGTAATGATTGTAATGTTGTCGGATAGCACCGCATAATCTGGCCCTGAGTAGGCTTTGTCGATCCTGATCGGCAATGGAAGTGAAAGTCGACAATGGATCTGAGCTGATTGATAGTCGTTATGTAAAGCCGGGTTGAGAAAACGAGCGAATGTCCCAGCGTATAGTTAGTCGTATGTAATCGGACAGTCCAATTGCCAAAATACTACTTTTGTTATTGACAAAAATAAGTTTGTGGCTGGCGGTGTACAAGTCGACGACCTGAAGCCCAGACAAGGGACTGGATTGCCGAAGGCGGTATAGAGAGTGTAAGTTGATATAAAATCGGAGCCCCGGATAAAAAAAGAGCGTAGTACTCTGGAAGGGACAAAGGCTGTTGGTTTCAGGTTGAGCAGTTGAACCGAATCAGAGAGGAAAACTGAAGCAGCAGTCACGAAGCTTTCAGTATAACTCAAGGATGGGGATGATATAGAAATGAGTGTTGTATATAGGGAGCGTGTGTGTAGGAGAGAAAGACCTAGAGAAAGGGAAGGGAAGGGGAGAGAAGAGCAGAGGCCAGGAATAAGTAAAAGAGCCGTAATAGTCAAGACCGACTTGTGGGTGCGGACGGACGTTTAACTTGGGGTGTCTGGTCTGTGTGTGGGAGTGGATGGGGTTGAATATTCAGAGTAAGCCTAAGCCCAAGCCCAAGCCCAAGCAACAGGAACAGGAAGCGGAACAAAAAAGCAACGACGGTTGACTAGTAAATGTCAGTGAGTAAGTGGTCTGTGGTGTTCCTGGATTACTATGCTGTGCACGCATTGCGTGTCATTAGCAAAATAGGTCCGGGACTAAGCAGGGGTATGTTGAACAAGGTCAAGGCCCCCAGTCAACTCTCTGACTCTGGCTCTCGCAGAGAATTGGCACGAGCACTCTCACTCTGACTGACTGCAAGGCTCGGGAGGAGGAGGAGGAGGAGGGGAAACGGTTTACAGGGATTCCCCTTGACCTTCCCCCTTCCTCGATTTCCGAAGAGTTGATGTGGTGAGAGTGAGGGTGTGAACCATGCACATGTCGGGTGAGTAGCTGAAAGCTGGCTGATTTTCTCTCATGCAAGTCATGATGATAGCTGGGTTGACCTCGCAAGCCGTTTTTCCATTGGTTTTTTTTCTTTTAATCATCTCCCGAGCCTATCCTGTTGAATAGCAGAGTTGGTAACTGTGGGTAGTGGGTGCGTGGATCATGACAGCCAAACGGCTTTTGTGATGGTGGATGTGAAGGTTGAGTTGGGTTTAGTTTGGTTTGTTTTAGTTTTGAATGTCTGGATGAACCTCGACCAATTGATGTTTCTGTTTTTTATTCATGATGCTTCATCATTGGGAAAAGAGGTTGCAAATAATCAAACTTTACTTACGATACCAGAATAGATCGATTGGCTGTTGTATCTCGGTTCTTGCTTCAAGCTTCCGCCTCCAAAGTTCAACGGTCAACCCGTCAAATGACCATCCAAACTCAAAGTCCCAAACGGGAAATGATGCTCTAGTCCCAGAAGAGAGAGGGAGAAAAAATCAAGCCCTCGGCCCTTAAAAGCCCTACAAGCATCCATCGTTGGCAAATGGATACACTAGCTAGTTAGGGAGTATCGTGGCGGTATAGTTTGTGAGGTTGACGTGAGAGAGAATTATGTCATCTTTCCCCGCTGCTCCACGTAAATAGAGGGCAATTCAGTCAGGGCAAGTCATGAAAATCCTCTTTTCTCTCTGCTTCTATTGGTTTAAAGTCAAAAACCAGTTCTACGGGTACCTGACTCTAGCCTGGCCTGGCTCGCGTTGCGTTGCATTATAATAGCTAGACCAGATTTGATCGATCTAATGCCAACAATGAGATTTTTTATTCTTCGTGAAAAAATGAGACTGGGTTACATTGACACTGTCAAAGCTCATAAATAGTAACAGTGGCTCTCTGGATAACAACTTGGCATTTAGAGGTTATCGTCACGATGGGGAGATCTCTTGATCATCGGGAAATGCCCCTGTAGCATCGAGTAAAATGTCACAGGGCTATGCTTTCCAGCGTAAATTGCCAATGCAGGGAGAAGGGATCTCCGGGTACAGAGTACAGTATATATCACTCACCTGCTCAGTTATGTATTATGTATTATACGTAGTATGTAGAATCATACAGCCACACATAATATTACCTGCAGTATGCACTGGGACTGAGATTGGCTGATTTGTCTGAATTGCTCCTCACTTCGTTTCGAGTGGAACAAGTAATAATTGAAGGAATAAAAGCAAAGGCTTCGCTTCCTTCCAGCCTTTCCGCTGAATAATATGGTATCCGCAGCTCGCAAGCAAACACCAACATCGGATCCATGCCCGGGGTAAGCACAGCCATCGGATCCTTGTTGTTGGTTTCACCTTTCTCTTCCCCGGGCTCCTGATTATTTTTGTACTAGTAAAATTCCGGCCTTTTTCCCTTCCTTTCTCTCATTTCCAACAAGGCAGACACAAAACGTGACAGAGCAACCAAAGCAAGGCAAGGCAAGCTTCGCCTTGAAACGAAAAGTCTATTTTGGAAAGAGAGAATGCGACTGGTAATACATAGTACTTGTTTGTCAATATTAGTTCGAGACTGATACGGATACATGCAATGTAATCCTCCACCGTCAGCAACAGAAGAAAACATCGCTGGAGAGGTATGAAAGAGGGAAAGCAATTCCAAGACACCTGCATCAGGGCTCGTTTCGACGCTCAAAACACCCTGTGATCTGGGCTTTTCTTTTTGCCTGTGTCTCTTTTTTGTTTTCTTTTTTTATTAGTGCAGTACTTTTAACAATTGGTCTCGTTGCCATCTCGCAACCATGGATCGCTCATGAGACACGTTAAACCTCCTAGACAATAAATTACCATCCCCTTGCTTCTGATGATCCCCAGCCTTTGTCTCTGATAGATGCAGACCCTGAAAATAAAGGGGACGACACTCTACTCTGAGGCCATTGTGGTCTTTGCGCCCGTCTCAGTCTTTGTCTCCAGACTCTTTGTTTCTTTGCCGCCTCCGTCATTGTTTGAACCCCTCTCTTGAACATTTTGAGACATTTAGACTGGCTAAAAATCGATCCATTAACTTATGATAGATAACAAGTTAAATGTCTAATTAGAGTTCAGTTGATTCTGGGTGTGTTGTACTTCCAAGACTTGGCTAATGCCCCCATGTTCTTAATCACCTCAATATGTATAGAAGCCAATGTTACCCTATCGAGTATATTTACTCTCGAAATCAAGGTTTTCGTCAACAGATCGATCACGAGAGACATGATTTCAGCGGTCGATGTTTCCGTAAGCCATGTGTAATACTGACTGTGCGGGCTACCTAGACCACCTAGTACCTAGGTAGGTACGTGACACGGCTGTTGTGTGTATGTACGTGCTTTCAACGGGAGTATCCTCAGCCTGAGCCCTATTTTACTTTTTGACAAAACATCATCGCAAGCTAAACCCAGCTTTTTTTCTTCTTCTTTCTTTCTTTCTTTGTCATCAAGCGGGATAACCGAATCCTTTTGCTATGACATGTTCTTTCGGTCAAAACGAACCAATTTACAAGTGACAAACGTGCACTCGAAACAGGAGCGAATGTCTTAAAACAGAGCTACCCTTGTCGCGGTATTTCCGGGAGTGTGGTTGAGTCCAGAGTGAATTGAAGTGGATTGGAGACAATGTTTAGTCATTCATGAATCGTTTCTGTCTCTTTTTTTGTTTTCTTTCTTTTGCAGTAGACAGATGAAGGTTTAGTATAGATTGATATCATCGTATACATGAATCGGTTGGTTGCAGTATCAAAAAGTCAATCCCCATGTTTAGGTTCATATAGGTTACCATTACAGGGCGGCTCGTAAGAGACCACCCCCTGTAGGCCCGTGAGTTGAGCACCATATTACTGGTTGTCGATCACTGAATGAATGGATAGATGGCTTTGCATCAGGTCCATTCTATCCACTGATCCAATGCTTCCATTTGTTATTCTCTGTGATTTCCATTAATAGTCTCATTTGAACTCCTGTCTGTGTGCATCTTTGTCAGCACCTTTTGATGCATCTTCTAAATTCGTCTTGTCAAGAGTATTATCGGTCAATGAAAAGGCATCATCACCACCATCCATTAGATAGACATTGAAATCAATACGATCCGCACTTAATGCTTTGGAGTCCTAAACCTATCAAATAACCGTCAGTCTCGGACATTTAAAAAGGGCATACGTAACCGAGAACTTGTACAACCAACTCATGTTGTGGAATTCGATATACCTTGGTCTCACTGACTCTACTTATCGCATCATGCCACGTCGTTGGATTTCTATTTTTTACCTAACGAAGCATATTCTTTAGTATTATCTCAATCTCGTATTGCAGGCCGCAACCTTCTTCACTTGTCTATCAATCGGCACTATCATGGGCGCTTCACTGTACTTGGACCACCGACATGCCAATGCGTCTCCAACGATCCCGAGACCGACAATGGGATGTGGCTGGCAACGTCATTGTTGACCGAGTATAGTTCACCTCCACTATCTAAATTTATGCTGCTCGCCTTAGAAGTAATCGATAGAAGTTTCTTGTCTTCCTGGTCCATGATTTGCATGCAGGAAGCCGATCTGTTAAAGATCCAGAAATATGGTTCGTTTAATCACATCCAATAGTAAACTCAATGGACGACCAGGTCCAGACGATCTTTATTGCTATGCCCGAGATTCTCTTTTATTTCCAGCTGATTAGCTTTATTTGAATATGGTTGACGATATTATGCTACCAATCTTGAATAAGAGTAACGACCTCACATAATCACTATCAAACTTAATGTAAAGAAAGATCTTCGTCTGGATAAGACTATCGAATCTAGATTGTGATAATTACGAGATGCTCCAAACGCCTGGGAAGTAATAAACTTTAACCACGAGGCCAATGCAAGGCATGGTTCAAACTAATGGCTGCCAAATTGCATCTCATCTGTTGCGAAACTTTTGAGGCTTACCAAGCTCAGGCGCCCGTAAGAACAGAGCAGACTTTTAGGCGTTAACCATTCATTTCTCTTTGGAAATTAAGCTGGCGTCAAGCTCCCACTGTCGGTCCCCAATCGACGCTTGTTGAGCAACTTAACACAAGCGGTCCAAACCGGAAAGGACTTTTTTGGCAAAATCGTGTTTACTTGTTTGTTTACTTATAGCTTCTTCTGGGTGTTTATTTTGTTGTCTTCCCTTGCAGCTTAGGTCTTGGCTTGGTTAGATCTTGATCCAATATGCGGGGGAACTTGTTTAGCCTGCTGATGATGACATTCAGCCTCCACGAGGTCATCTCGCTTGTGCGTGGCTTGGATGTCTGGCTACCAATAGTTAATGGGATTGTCTGAAAACTCAGCAATACCATAATTTGAGCCGCATTTACTTGGTCTATCTACTGCAGGTCTGAGACCAACATATGCACACTCCACGATCCGCTTCTCAAATTGTCATATCAAGATTTGGATTGCGGGCCAATAGTTTATGCACGTACAATTTAGTAGTCGCTCAACAAGCAATACGACTTGAGCAAGCCTCTCAGGCTTGGCCCATCCATGTCGTGGTTCATGGGTGTTGAGATGGACGGAGTAATTTCATCGATCGGTTACCCCACTGCCGGTACGCTCACGCAATCGAACCGGCCTGGGAAATTACAGACAAGAAAAACTCCATCTATCAGCCATCGAACCTTTTCCTCGTCATCGAGTGACTTGCTACAAGTTGACCACAGTAGACAAGTAACGTGGTATAAGCTTTGACACTACCAACATCATCTCCGGTAGACTGGCCGTTGACGGCAGCCAGTAAACGATCATTGACCACATGGACTAAAGTAGATAAACAACTAGCAAAGTATTCACAAGTGACGGAACAGGGTTCATCCTTTTGTTCAGATCCAGAGGTCCAACTCTGACAAATGTTTTGGGTACTACGGAGCACAGAGATGAAAAGGTATCATTGTGTTTACCAAATCCCCGAGTTGCACAACAAAAACAAACGCTATCATGACGACTCCCTTGACAGTGTCCCTTGCTTGCTAAGTAAATCCTTCTTTAGCAAATGTATGCCTGCCGCTGCGCACATGAACCAACTAGAACTGCATGTCCCAGTTGAATTATCCGGTCTAGTTCAGGAACTATTGCTAAAAATGTATGGACTTGGTTGCAGTTGTAGTGAACCGTCTTGGTGCTAGGTCTGATTCTTGCCTCGATATTGTGTTGAGTCTAAGAGATGAACTATTCGAGGTTTGTAGTCGGAGTATAGGGTAGCTGGATTTCTAATCCCGTTTTAATGGCAGGGCGTAGGAAAAGACTGTTTGGATAATTGGTGATAAATTTCCAACACTGTGATCTTATATAAGCACAGTAAAGGTTGCATTTTGGCCCTGTAAAAATGAAGTCAAGTTGTCTGTTGTTGTCGTTTGTTTGTCTTGAACCACTTTAGATCTGGTGGCTGGGGTGACCGTTAGTAATGTGTTGACATCATGACTTCTTCAGCTTTTGACTTCAATGATGAAAGGCGATAATAATAAAATCTCCAAATCAACTCATTCTCCCATTACGACAGTATTACATCAATTCTCCAAAAATGGTTAAACCCCGTGTAATTTACTGGTTTCGTACCGATCTACGACTTCACGATTCACCTGCTCTCAAAGCAGCTCTAGACCTTGACCCGGCTGTACTTTGGCCTATTTTTACATGGGATCCTCACTACGTCTATCGCGCAAGAGGAGGTCTCAATAGATGGCAGTTCTTGTGAGTCTTTCATTATTACATTTGGTGCAATTCAGAATCAACCATACTGACGGACTATACAGACTCGACTGCCAAAATGATCTCTCCAAATCCATCACACAAGTCAACCCTAACTCAAAACTTTTTGTTCTCAGAGAAGCACCACAAACTCTGTTTCCAAAGCTCTTCAAGGCTTGGAAAGTCACTCACATTGTCTTTGAGAAGGACACCGATAGCTATGCCCGTGAACGCGACAGCGTCGTGACACAAGCTGCCAAAGATGCCGGCGTCGAAGTCATTATCCGTTCTGGCAGGACACTATGGGATAGCGATCAGATAGTAGAGAAGCACGGTGGGAAGCCAACAATGTCTATAACCCAGCTTCAGGCCGCAGGGAGTAAGCTTGGCCAGGTCAAAAAACCAATACCTGCCCCCAAACATCTCCCAGACCCTGGAGATATGCCTGTCAACTTCGATCAAGATGAGCCGGATACCAAACCGGATTTCAACTCAGAGTTTAGGACCGAAGGAGACAAAGCATACACCAATATAGCTGGACCAAAAGGCGACTTTGCTATCGAAACAATGGAGGAACTTGGCTTTCCACCTGCAACCACTCCTCATCGCGGAGGAGAAACGCTTGCGCTCAAGGCACTCGATGAAATCATTAAAGACAAAAAATACACGGCTACTTTCCAAAAACCCAAGACAAGTCCAGCTCAGTTTGAGCCACAGGCGACGACTCTGCTATCACCTCATCTACACTTTGGCTCACTCTCTGTACGGGAGTTCTACTGGCGCGTAAAAGACGTCGTGGATTCATACAAGGGTGCTTCTTCACCTCCAGAGAGTCTGATCGGTCAGCTACTCTTCAGAGACATGTATTTTGCCGCTCAGGCCGCACTCGGATATGTCTTTTCACAGACAGCCAACAATCCGTACTGTCGTTTCATTCCTTGGCATCTTCCCTCGAAAAGGGATCCCGAGACGGGTCTTGTGACTGGAGAGCACCACGTGGATTCGGAAGAGGCAGAGATATGGTTCCAAAGATGGAGGGTTGGCATGACCGGATTTCCCTGGATCGACGCTCTGATGCGGCAGCTGAAGGATGAGGGGTGGATTCATCACCTCGGACGTCACGCCGTAGCCTGCTTTCTCACTCGAGGGGGATGCTATATCGATTGGGAACGAGGCTGTGAAGTCTTTGAAGAATGGCTTATAGATCATGAGCCTGCGTGCAATGCAGGCAATTGGCAGTGGCTATCCTGCTCAGCCTTCTTCTCGCAGTACTTTCGCTGTTACAGCCCAGTGGCTTTTGGACAGAAGTGGGACAAGAAAGGAGACTTCATCCGTCGATACGTGCCCGAATTAAGGGACATGGACGCCAAGTATATCTACGAGCCCTGGAAAGCCCCTCTGCCAGATCAAAAGAAGGCAGGCATTCGAATCAAGGGAGACGGCCTGAACAATGTCGAGGAGGGGACATACCCCAAGCCAATGTTTGATTTTGCGAAAAGACGCGACGTGTGTATTTCTTCTATGAAGACTGCATACCAGGTCGGACTTCACGGGAATGATGGCCAAGCACTCGATGGAACGTGGCGTAAGTTGTTCCCTACAGATCGTGGAGAAGTGCAGGGGGATGTTGAGAGTGACTACGGAGAGCATGCCGATTATGCAGATGATGGAGGAGGGAAATCTGATAATGAGGCTAAGGAGGAAGGGGAGGGTATAGCATCTGTCAAGAAGGAAGATGATGCAATGAAGGGTAAGCGGGGTGCGAGGCGACATAGCACGGAGAAGGTGCCCAAGAAGAAGAAAGTATAGCCTTCCTCTCTAGATGCATCATGTGCATATTTTTAATAATATAGCCCTGTTTGGTGTGTTGTACATTGTGAATCCATTTCCTATCGCTAGTACTCGGCCTTGGGGTCTGCTAACCTCGACCACTCCATCGCCCAGAGATTATGCTCACGCTTCTCTGCCTTGCCCGTCTCCTTGGAAGCCTTTTCAAAGTCAATCTCAGCCAATTCCCGATACGCTCCCATCTTTCCACGAAACCCTTCTCTGAGAAGCCACTGCCGCTTATCCTCGAACCCCCCTCTATCAAGTAAGGGACCAAGCTCAACCCAAGCATCTGGATCCCCAAGATCCTCAAGCACATCCTCTGCCGCTTTGACCTTTCCGAGTCGTGCATACGACTTGGCTAGACACAGCATGCACATGCCCTTCCACTCAAAGATGCCGTCGTCGATGCTGATGGCTTGGTTCAGTATGGGCACAGCCGCAGCGTACTTGCGAGACATGCAAAGATTCTCTCCGTACACGGCGAGGGCGTTACAGTCTTTTCCTTCATACACGAGCTTCATGAAGCGGTTCTCAACATGCTTGAATTCTGGCACATGACCCCAGTAATCCGTACGAAACAAAAATCTTGCCAAGGTGATGGTGGAAGGATTGTAGTTTGTCGCTGAGGCAGATGCAAAAAGCGAGCGTCCGAGGTTCTCGATGTCTCTTGAGCTGTCACCGTATACCAGACATCCTATATCATGAGCTGTTTCTGGTGAGATGCCAATGGCTAGCAGTAATGTGTCAGTTCCATTAGTTTGCTTCAAACTTCATGACCCAACTTACCAGCGAGGTTCGCACGACCGGGATCTTCCCCTTTGAGAATAGTTTCGAGATAATTCATTGCGTGCTTGTAGTAATCTTCTGGAGCGAGCGTGTCAATTACTATTCCATTGCATCGCTGGATACCTTTCTCGAAGACGTCAGGCGTGAGGATTTGGTTAATTCTTGCTATCTCAGCAAGAGAAATGTTTGGCTGGGACTGGGGTTGGGATTGGGATTGGGAAGGGGCGAGTTTTGGTGCTCGTGGAGGTTTTCGCAGCGGAGCTCTTGGTCCTTTTGAAACAGCATATGAGCGACTTTGATGCCAATTGGAGTTGATTGTTGTTGTTGTTGTTGTTGAGTTGCTCATGGTATGTATAGAAGTAGTGACAGTCCTGGCTGGTGTTGACGAACTGGCACGCAACAATTGGCGCATAACACCAGTATTTATATGGTGAGATGCGATTGACATGGTGAGCTCATATATTTATTATAATAATAAATGAGTAGAAATGCTTGTCTTGATGAGTACTATCAAGAGAGATTTCTGCCAAGTCAGTCTCTCTCTCATGGTCGATAGAAGCTCGAGATGGCTGATGGGTCCACTGATCAATTGTGGAGACTTATCTGAGGCTCTACGCCAATCACATCACCCAAACTTTAGGGGTGCAATTCTCAGTCTGAAATTTTCATAGCGACACTTCAAAGAGAGCTTCATCAACAATCTTCAACATTCAATCACAGCTCAAACTGTTAATTTCTGTCTACCAATTCTGAGACGAATACACCGGTCTATAATACTCTCAGCTTTGCGACCGTCAAAACCTACTACCTTTTTTTGACCCATCTCAAAACTTTCACCTAAAGTTTTTTTGTCAAGTGCAATACTCAACAATAATGGCACCTTTGACACGCAAGAGAAAGGCCGAGAAGAAGCAAGTGCCAGAAGAGGCCCCCGTTCAGACAATCACATCAGACAAGAAGCGCAAGCTACCTGTTAGAGCCAAGGACGGCGAATCCAGCGACATGTCCCCAGAGCAACCCAAGGCCACAAAGGTCGTTTTCGGAGATGATGATGATATGAACGTACCAGTTGCTCCATCAAAATCTGTTGCACCAGCACCCAAGAAGGAAGAGGAGGAGAGTGATGAAGACAGCGACGATGAAGCGCCAGAGGCAGTGTCGACTTCCAAGGTAGCCTCTGAGATTAAAAAGTCTAAGCAAGCAGCCCAGAAAGCAGCTCAAGAGTTAGTCTGACCTCTCTCCATACAATGTATCATCCGAACCGTCACTGACACATTCGCAGACAAGCCGCTGCCGAGAAGCGCAAGCGCCGGGAGAGGGATGATCGCTTCAAGCAGCAAGCTGAAGAGCGAAAGAAGCTAGAGGAGCAGGAGAAGGAGGCTGCAGAGAAAGAGGGTTCAGCCGATGAGGATGAGGCTGCCCAGTCCCTCATTCAGCGCAGCAGAACACAAAAGGCCCCCAACCTGCTACCAGCTGAGTTCCTAACAGACTCCTCAAGTGAGGATGAGGCCGACGACGACGACCAACAGGAGGAGCGTCCCAGGAAACGTCGTGTTGCCACCGTGGAAAAGGAGCTCGCCCGTCAAAGCAGGGGACCAAAGGATGAGGTTGTTGGCTCGACCGTGTTCCGCGTGGCCCAGAAGACAGACGAGAGGATGGTCCCTAAGACGAAGCGTCAAACAAAGAACCACATGAACGACCTCTTGAAGAGGAATCGGAGCGCTGCAAAGTCACGATCTGGTTTCTTTGTCAGGTAGGTGATGCTCAAGTGTCAGCACTTTGTTTAATAATGCCAGCTTTGTACCAACCACGAGCTGAGATACCTATACAATACCAAAACACCAAAACACCACTACATCCTTTTCATCGAGTTACTTCGGATGTACGAGGCGTATCGGGATTTTACGCACAAGGCTTTACATAGATAAAATTTACACTCAAAAGCTACTGTTTCTCAAGCACTGTGTATTCCTCGACAAGTTTCGTCAGTCAACAAAAATTCGCAAAGCCAAAACTCGCAGTTTGAAGAATACGTACGCATTCGGGGATATTCCTATCCGGCACATCGTTGACAGTTCCTGTAACAAATTCTTACCCACTCCAACATGTTCACATTGCTTCAAAATCTGCCACCTTGTACCTTGCTCGCTTCAAGCAAGACAAGACGCAGACCAGGTCAGACATGGCAAGGCGAAGCTAAGACCGCACCATGTCCATACGGTTGGTTCAACACTCTAAGTCTAACATCAAAGCACTCGATTAGCTTGGCATATATCGACCTTGATGCCAAGTTCCGTGTCCTAGCTACTCAGATAAAGTGCTACACGAAAGGCTTCTACGGCACAAGTTGAGCGTTGTCTGTTATGACCTTGGTTATGGGATCGATGATTCTAACTAACTACTACCTACCCACTTGAGCAGTACTGGGTCTTGTCTTGAATTTCGATCCGCAAGCGAGATCATGGATTTGCAAAGTATACGACGCTCTTGGCAGTGAAATACTACGTGACCATCGATATACCCACCTACTATTGTAAGGGGGAGGCAACCGAAGCCTGACGAGCAATCGTTGTCCTTGATAAAGACGATCAATGAGACCTCAAAAAAAAAAAAAAACCCAAACCCCTAGGCTCATGGAGGAAGGCACCTTCATAAAGAACTGTTGTACATGTATGCAATAAAATCAACAATGCAGGCCGTCATCCGGACCCTCCCTGACCTTGTCTTTATTCGGTGCCTGCATCTGCAGCAAAAAGCAAAAAAGGCCAAGATGCATTTTGAATCCCCGCGTCAAAGTGGATATGTCTTCAGCGAGAGTGGGAACCCCATTTCCGAGCGAGACGCTGGCACGCTTGAAGTTGAAGCCTGGTCCTTGCATCTGTCTAGGCTTTGGATAACCTCTTTCCAGGTACACAACTGGAAAAAGTCCCTACCGGGGAAGAGGGGGATGAAACGTTAAAGGTAAGAAACACATGGCAAATGCCGACCCTCAAGTTTCGATAGGAACAATAGCGAAAAATGGTTAATTGAATACTACACCGAGTGGTGTGACCCAGCTGCTTTTGCAGATACATAATCCATCGTGATGTCAATCATTGATATGACTTCACGTATATGTTCCAGTCAGGTCACTTGCTTCAGATGCAATGCAGGTCTTGTGAAACGTATCTGCAATGCAGAGAGAGCGAGTACATATGCCATTGAAGAAACATATGATGGGTCCACCCGGATCAATGGATACATAGTTTCGCGGTCCCTGGTTGCAGTTGCGGTGGAAAGCGGATGGTTGTAGGTATAACATGGGCACATATAGGGCCTTCGCGGCACTGCTATTTATTGCTTTACGAAACGAAGCGACATTGATGAGGGATAATACAACGTAGAACATTTCGACACTATCGACAATTCGCTAAGAAGCGAGCGAAAACAAAGCGGGCAATATAGGCGGAGCATTCCTTTTCACGACTGTATCCGTAATTGCTATACACTACATACGGCAATCCTTGAAACTTGTTTCTTGAGCAGAGGATCACAAACCCAACCATATGGTACGTATTGTTGGTTAACAGCTGAAAGTCCAATTACTTCTGTCTGTGCATATTCTTTCTACTTCCGGCACATATTGGACTAGATCAACAAGACATACTGACAATACGGGAGATCAACGTGAGTGATTTCAGGTTGTCTTGCTACTGACTCGTGAGTCTTCTCGAATGTAGACAAACCAACACCTTAGCACACACTTACCTGCCTTTACTGGTACGCAACGGTACTTGGAACCACAACAAATCCTTCCTGAGCTAAACTAGCACCAGATTAGTACAGAATTGCACTAAGGCAAGCCCTGGCAAAAGAAGAAGACACTGCAGGCAGTTAGCCACGTGGGAGAAACGTGATGGATGAACAAGTGTTACCACAAACATCAAAGGTAGCAAAGCAAAAGCAGTTTGGCTCGTGTTGGTATTTGGATATCACAAACTACACCAAAGTCAAAGAGATGTTTGGCCAACAAACCAGATGATGATTGATGAGTCACCAACAGGAAATGAACAAGGTAGTGTAGAATACAATCAAAACACATTCACACCAGAGAAATTCGTCATTGTGATAAGATCCAGCCAAGTCCAAGCCATGATGCTGAAGGGGGGGAGATAAGTTAGCGTTGTGTACATCACAGTCATGATGATGATGATGAGGTCTCGTCCTCAAGTGCAAGACTCAAAGAGGAGCCCTGACCCACCGATTAGGGTCCTCTGCGAGAGAGACCATTCGCCCTAGAGAGCTTAGCTGAGGCACCTTCCAGGTGGCCAGTCAGGACTACCTGAAAAGGGCCCGTGTTATTGTCCAATCCCGACGCCAACCCGCTGGATGATGTGCCATCACGAGTCGTTGGAAAACGATCTCAACTGGTCTCGTGGCGTTTGAGTTTGGACGCCACGAGAGGATTGCCCGAAATGTAAGTTGGGGGATGTGCTACGCATGCAGGTAAAAGAAGCAGATTCTGCTAGGGGTCGTCTTCTTCTCTGTCGTCTGTGGAGACGTCTTCTTCTTCTTATCTTCTTGATCTGCAGGTTCGGAGTGGCATACTTGTTGTGGTATATATAGTGATATTGTAACTGTGATATTGCCAATATGGACGAGGACCCTTTATTTATGGTTCAGTTGAATGCGGATGCCTACAACGTTCCGTCTTAACGCCAATGGGTTACTAATAGTTACAGGGAGACCCCTTAATAGATGTACTATTGTATGGCTGTTCATTGCGCTGTTGGGTATTGATAATTACCACAAACTCAAGGTTTCAGGACAAAGTAAAAAAAATATATATGGATAATCCTATATATAGGGCATTCGAAGCAAAGGTTGTAAATAGTCTTCGAATGTATTGAGATGTGACTAAGTTTGTTGGTTGTTGGTTCAAATCCGCTTCAGTTCGAAACGAGAATGCAGTGGCCCGTCAAGAAACCTGCAAGACAACCCAGACAACAAATAAGTAGTGTTTTGTGGCCTTTTCTGTGTGAGGGGTTGGATCAGTCCATCCACTACAAATAAATAGAACATCTCTTGGAAGCAACATGGAAGCACGCTAACCTCGACACCACACCCTTTCAATATGCGCCACCATGATGGGAGCTTTCATCCCATCTTGTTTTCAGCATCTAATATCTGACCACTACTCACAATGGTTTCTAAAGAATAGTTAGATGCCAACTGCTGGCAAACACAAGCAAAGGAAGAGAGTCAAGTTGCCTATTCTTCAACCACCCCCTGTTGGTGATCATTTGCCTCCAAGACAATACTCCTGTAGGCGAGATCAAAACCCTGTATTGGGGACCACAGGCTATGTGAATGACTCGATACGCCATTTCTACATCCTCATGAGTTTGTCGATGCAGGTGAAACCTGAAAAGAATCATAATTTTCAATCTCGATAAATCGCACAGAACGGGCGACAGGCGGGCGGGCACCAGGAACGGAACCGCAAGCTTTCCCTTGTTTAGATATGTTGCATTCGAGAAGCAGATGGGAATAGCCTTGATGGCACCAGGCCATAACTGCGGCCTCCTTCTGATCAGGGCTAGCGGGTGACCTACAGTGATGTGTTTGTAACAGGGGAAGGCCTCTTGAGTACATACATATGTACTGCATTTTATTCAGCATCGATCCCATCCATGTCCTCTCAGATTGTGTTTCATGCACGCACGCACGTATGCATGCATTGTATGTAGACTATCACCTTGCCTGCTCGTTCTACTAACCATACATTCAGACATGAAAGAACCTGCGATGATTATCGAGTGAGATGAGGCTCTTGGCTGATGCAATCCCCTAGCCACTCACCACTAAAGGATCGCACACCCACACATTTCTTATTAAGACAAAAAGTCATCACCGCGCGTCTGCTTGTTTTAGGTTTCTCTTCCTCCCATGAGGGATCCAAGACAATAACTGCAGGCACTTATCCGTCACGGAAGGCTACTGGTCAGTCCCCCGCCCAATCACACCACTGATCCAAATAGGGCCCCAAACAAGGGCACCCTGAACGACAACTGGACCAGGTCAAGGGCCTCTCGGGACGCCATCGAGGTTAACCGAATTGAACAGAACGACGCCTGACCTAACCAACCGAATCTAGGCCGTCTCCAGGACGCTCACCTCGATTGCTCTTAACCCCAAGGCCAAAGCTGTGAATTAAGATTCTAGCATCGCCCAACTGCTAGATCTAGATCCCGAGAAAGGCTTTATTGTGCCCATTCTCTCTCTTTCGCTCCATGACGTTTGTGGCTGTGATGCAAATATACGTCTCTGCGGAGAACAGACCCTCTTCTTGAGTCTAGAACCTGCGCCAACCTAGAGGCCGTTTGTTCTGGCTGTGATCTGCTGTACCGCACCGTTCATAGTCTTCAAGATGGTTTCTTATACGTCTCGGAATCTGCGTGTTTCAGAATGTAAACGGACTTGACCGTTACTGTATCAAGGAATAGTTCAACCTCTGAAACGCTCAAAAGACAAGAATTCCTGCCGTTATGTCATGTCTGTCCACTTTCCCCCTCTCAGACTTTGATGTGATTCGTGTATCGGCATTTACAGCGCCAACTTGATTTGGTCACTGCCAGCTTTTCACCTGCTTGTCTCGGATGATATGTTATCATCAATCTTATGCGGCTGCATGTCGAATGTAGTAATTAGAAGAGCCAGTGCCGGCCGGCTCAACATCAATGGACAATGTTGCAGGGATATGACGAACCTGAGGGGATTTGTACGAATATCGACTCTAAATTGACATGGTACATCAGAACTGATTTGTGTGCCGTCGGGAGTTTTTTCGATGCCAATACTGCTCCCGGTCAAGTTTTGGTCTAAGAAAAGTAAACCTCTGCAGTATAACAGGTATCGGCAATTGGAATCTTTTTTGCGAAAAGTTTCATCTTGCACTGCCCGCCATCCATCTTACAGATCTGATCTCAGTTTTGATATCAAGTCTCGGACATGACCCAGAAAGTGGAAGCGGAGGACTGCACATCCGGCAACTTAGTCACGGTGCATCCGAGCCCTATTCTGATATGTCACGGCCCGAGTCGATAGTTTTGAATTTGTCACCAGACATTACTCTGTGATTTTTTGTTGCATCTGTAACGGGTCTCTGCCATGCATGTTCTGAAGCTGTAAACAGATATCATACGGCAGTTTGCCAATAATAAGTGCCAATCACCACTAGGCCACATGAGTCTGCAGCCTGGTTCGCACGGTCATCATTTCGGTGAGGTGGAGGCAGCTTGTACCAGTTGATTATTTCTCTGCCATGAGTCGACACCATGCACGCAGGCATGTAAACCTATCCAAGACATTTTGCATGTGGGGAAACAAGTGAGACAATAGACGACGTGATACCTGGATAGAGCGTAGTCTCAGGATCTGATCTTCGACATCATGATTTTGGTCTAGGATGCAGATGATGATCATTGTTGGCACGACAGTACGTAGCCACGCGAATCAGACACGGCACCAGTTGATCCTGAGGACCCCTGATTTTCCCCTGAAGGCTGTGGTGGCAGGTCCCTTTTAGATCCTGACGGCTTCAAGCACCATGGTCAAGAACAGGTTACCCAGACACTTGGCTAGGCTTGATTTCCAAATCCAAGGGGGCTCCACTAAACGACATCAAGTAGATAGACGGTGCACTGACTACGTAGTGGCACGAGACTGAAATAGAGCAAGTCGGGTAGGCACATCAGTGATCTCCCAGAAGAGAGCTGAGTATGACAAGGCTTTGCATACGGGCAGGCAGGCAGGCGGACAAAAGCAGGTCAGGCCATCACTGCTGCGGTTACCCTTCTCAGAAGTTTGGATCGACTTTTGGTGCTTCGAACCAAGTGGGATGTCTTGTCGGGGTCCGAGTCAAGAGATTTGATGGGGTGGAGCTTAGCTTTGGAACCTATTATGGAAGGGTTAGTTAGCGTTCCATTGAGCGTTCACTTAGACGTACTGTACTGTACCTTAGTGGTTACTGTATATACATTAATCACCGTCAAGCATACTTGTTGAGTTTCAATTCCCCGAATATCGTCCCTCACCCTCAACGGTTCAACTCGTCGGTAAAGTTCCCGATCACCCGTTTCGTTACGGTAGAAACCCGAGAACTGGCAAAATGTGTCCCCTACGCCGTACAGTAGGAAGGTCGGCCGGCAGGTGCGTGCCTGGAGATGAACTGAGTCAATTGAATTGCCGGGGGAGGCGCCTGGAGAAGGAGCAGCAACAACAACAGGGGACCGCTGCAACTTGACGTGAGTGCATGTGTGGTATTCGGCCTGGGCAAGTCTGGGTCTGGGAATGCAGCCCTGGCCTTTGGGGCCTGGCTGATCCTGGTGACTCTGGCTGCTGGGAGCTGGGAGCCCCCTGGTACGAAAGCCCGGGCCTTTTTCTTTCGTGAGGTTAGACAGGGGAAGCCCCCTGCAAGCTTAATGGAAGATCCACCCGGCCACCGCGAGAGACGTATCCTAGTCCCCGGAAGAAAGAGCAGGGGTGTAGATACAGAGGAGGACCTATGGAAGGAAGTTACAGTAGAACAGTTGAACGGTAGCGTACCGGCTCAGTCAGTCCAGTGCAAGCCATCGAAGCGCCAAAGAACCGGCCAATCTCTGAAAGGGAGGTCCTCCGCCTGCTATTGCTACTTCCCATCTTGTATGTACCTAATGTACTGCCCGTAAAGGAAAGGAAGGGAAGGTACCATAGACCTGGTTTCAATCGGATTGGTTGGGTGCCACTCAATCAAGCCTCAAGGTTAACAGCCCGGTCGTATGGTGCGAAGTGCGAACGAAATGAAACTGCCATCCTCATATAGCCCACCATGCCCTTCGCCATAGCTTGCTCCTGGTCCTGTTCTAAACGCTCTGGTAATTTCGGGTTTCTTTCTCGCTTCGACTCTTTTACCTCAACCTCCTAGGTTATCTTTACCTTACTTCCTCCCCTCTATTTCGCCATTCCTCCTTTTTCTTCTCCGTCTTCTCCTTTCTCCCCACCTGGACGGGGTTTTCTTCTGCAAAGCGGACAGTGGGATCAACCACTCTAATAGCTGGAAAGCAAAAAAAAGAAACGAAGGATTCCTGCCTATCAGCGAGCGAGCGCAAAATCGACGAGTCTTATCGCCCTCTTCCAACGACACTCAATTCCTCCGCTGCAACTATTCATCTTACGACACCCACAGCAGGCAAAAGCAATTGCATTATTTGAAGGCTCTTGGTGGTACGATTGCAGCACCTTGATTCATCGGTCCATTTTCGTACAGTGAGTGGCAATTCAGGGTCAGCATCACATCGCTCCTGGCTAAAAAGCAAAAAGTAGAAACATCGGCAGCCGACGTGTCGCATATCGCAAAACATCGGAAGCGAATTTAAACAAACACAGCCCAACTTCTCTCGGATACCCGCACATAGTGTCTCTTCGCTCTTCTCTCACGACAAATCCTGTTTCCTCTTCTTCTTGATTGGCCCCGAGCTCAAGTTCGTCTTTACCAATCGACACTCAATTTTGAACTCGATTTACCTCTCTGAAACACTCCAAAGTCGCATGGATTCCCCACCAACTACCTTATAACTTCAGCCGACTGTGACCAGCATTTTCTGGCCATTGATTACCTGGAACCGACCAACAATAAGTGCTCAGTTTGCACCATTGGTTATAGGACACCCTGCGGAAAAGGTGTCGCAACTAAATGTTTCGCCGCTTGCGCAAAAACCAGGATCACGATACTGCATCAGTGAAAACGCGGGACGAGGATAGGGCACTTGCCGTAAACCTTAGAGAATTCGGCTTGACTGGCTCCCGCGCCTCCAGATCCAGCAGTCGAAGACCCCAAACTGGTTCAGACTCTAGACCATTCACAGAAACACAGTCTATCAATTCTAAATCCCTCCGTGGGCAAGACTCAGTCTCGTCTACCGGCTCAGTAAAATCAGGACTCAGTAACAACTCGCGTCGAGTCGGTGGTATCGACAACAACGTCATGTCTTCAAACGCCGATCGAAGTCGCTCGAGGCGAGAACGCACCTTTGTGGGTAGCGAGTGTGCAGTATGTGAAGAGCCTCTCGAGCACACCTTGCGAGGCGAGCGTATCTTGCAATTTTCTTGCACACACGTCTCTCACGAGGCTTGCTTTTATGAGTTCATCCGCGAGTTTGAGTCACAATATTGCCCAACATGTGATGCACCCTTGCATTTGGATACTAGCAGAGGAGGAAACGTTATTGACATTGGTAGGCCGGCAATCTTGGGAGAGTTGAACAGCTCACTAACAACGAGTCAAGAAAAAATCAGCAACATGGTACGATCAGTTGGCACAGACTCCAGGTCTGCTATGTCACCTACACCAACCCCATGGGAGTCCCACACAGCTCGCGCGCCTAGTGTTGACAGCAACCAGAGGCGTCCCGTGCAGCAACAACAACAGCAGCAGCACGCTGGTGGCCGCGATAGTGTGCCTCGAGGCAGCATGAGAGATAGCCGTGAAGCACCACTATCGGATCGCTATGGACCTTCACGACACGCTCGAAGTGACAGTGAGGCTACCGGAATTGCTTCATCCGGCGGATATCCAGAGACCACACAAAGCGGACCTGCCAGACGCCATGACTATGATGTCCAGGCCATGGAAACTACACCAACCAGCCCACGACCAATCACCCGTAATCCTATACCGGCACCGATCGTTACCGTCCGTTCAGAATTCCCAACACTTAGCAGGTCACGTCAACAACAGACACTCACCTGTCTGGTTACTGTTGAGGTGCCTGATAACAAGTGGAGGCCAGACCCTGAGGACCTTGGGGCCCCAGCTCCTCAACCCCCTGCTACCAACCGTGCTGAAGAGGTGTACGGCCGTCCACCTTCGCCTGCCCGCAGTGCGCCTCGCTTCTACCCTTACGAGTCCACCGACGCTCTGGAGGAGATGACAGATAGTCTCCGTAACCGCGTTGATAACTGGCATGGTTTGGACTTCAGCAGATTTGGAAAATTGAGACTCTATGGCACCCTTAGAGTGGGCAAGGACAAAGTCTCGTGGCAAGAATTGGAATGTTTTCTCTTCGCCGAGATGCTCATTTGCGTCAAGGAGAAGAAGATTCCTCAATCGCAACAGTGGGATGAGAACGGAGCACCACGCAAGACTACCCGATGCACCCTCAAGGGCTCAATTCTTATTAAGAAGCACTTGAATGAGGTATCGGAGACAGGAAACATTGACGAGAACATTCTTACACTCAGTCTTTCCGTTGTCGAACTGCCTCAGTTCCACCTCCGTTTCGAGAACCGGAATCAACTCAAGCTGTGGCAACAAGCTCTACTTGACCTCAATGCTGTTGAGACATCTCCCGTCCGCAGTCCCGAATATGATCGTGGAGAGTCGGAAACCGATGAAGAGCTCGACTGGCAGCGCTCTCGCCCGCAGAGAGTCTCTTCCGTGGCCTCATCCTGGAACGGTGCGAGATCAACCACAACGGCCCCCACCGATTACACCAACTTTCCTCGAAGCCCCGCCATGTCCAAGTCTATCCATGTTCCCATTGATGTCGTCGTCGTCGTGCCCATCTCTTCCTCTATGCAGGGCGTTAAGATCAACCTGGTTCGGGATGCCCTCAAGTTTATGGTCAACACACTTGGCGAACGCGATCGTATGGGCTTGGTCACGTTTGGCTCAGGCGGCGGTGGTGTGCCTATTGTCGGCATGACCACCAAGGCTTGGCCTGGCTGGGGCAACATTCTGACATCTATTAAGCCTGTTGGTCAAAAGAGCCACCGTGCCGATGTTGTTGAGGGCGCAAACGTCGCAATGGACCTCCTTATGCAAAGGAAATACAACAACCCCATTGCGTCCATCATGCTGATCAGCGATGCGTCTACCTCTGACGCTGACAGTGTCGACTTTGTCGTTTCTCGAGCGGAAGCCGCTAAGATCGCCATTCACTCGTTTGGTCTAGGAATGACCCACAAGCCCGATACCATGATTGAGCTGTCGACGAGAACCAAGGCTTCCTACACTTATGTCAAGGATTGGATGATGCTTCGAGAATGTCTCGCTGGATGTCTGGGAAGCATGCAGACTTTATCCCACCAGAATGTCAAGCTCAAGCTTAGACTTCCGGAGGGATCACCTGCCAAATTCCACAAGATTAGCGGCGCCCTACAAATAACCAAGCGAGCCACGGGCAGAGATGCAGAGGCGTCTCTCGGTGATTTGCGGTTTGGTGACAAGCGTGATGTTCTTGTTCAATTGGTCATTTTACCTGATAACACTTCCCAAGAGCAACTTCCTCAAGATCCTTGGGACAACATTGTCTCGGGCCTCGAAGCCCTGGGCGGCCCCATGGACAACGACAACGAGAGAACTCTTTCTGTCGAAGAGGTCCCCTTGATTCAAGCAGATCTCAGCTGGGGAGACATTCTACGTGAGGGTACCGTCACCCATATGCCTCGACCATCTCTTCTGGCCATCACAATGCTTCCAGTCAGTGGAAGCTCCAAGAAGCCATGGCAGAACTCGCCCCCTATTCCTCCTCACCCCAGCATTGTACAGAGGCGTATGGAGCTTCTCACTTCCGATATGCTCACCCGTGCCCTCACTTTGGTAAGTCGCGGTCAGCATGATCGTGCCCACACTCTCCTCAATGAGACTCGATCCATCCTGAAGGGTCTGGGCAAGGGCGGACTTCCTCCTGTTCCTCCCCAAGGCAAGCCCAACCCGTCAGCTCCGTCGACTCCCCACCCCGGGAATGACGCTTCGCCAGGACTATCACACACTCCTGATCGCAAGCGAAGTCCTTCGCCTCCAACTTCGGCAATTTCTGGCACCAATGGCCCCCCATCCTCACAACTGGGCCGTAGTCGCTCAACTGATGGCCTTGGTCTCAGTGCTGGAATCGATGCCAACACCGTGGCTGCACTCGATGCCGAGCTCGAGAGCAGTCTTGAATGGATCAACCATCCTGCTGTGTTCAGCCGCGACAGCCGTAAAGCTGTCCTGCAGGCCATTGGTGTCATCAGCTCCCAACGTGCCTTTACTTATCGCACACCTATCGAGGGACTTTGGGCGTGCCGCGTTAGCGGTGTAAAGAACCTCACAGAGAAGAGTAGAGAGTGGCGCGAAGATGGTGGTGGCGAGGGCGGAATCACTGAAGAATCCTAGTCTTCCCTACTCCATGCTTGATCATTCTTCTTCTAAAACCATTACGACGAGAATGACCATTTGGTTTCTATTTTCATCTTTACTCATGACCCGTCACGACCCAAAACACCTAAACATTTCCACATTTCTTTATTTGCAAATGCATTTGCTACTTCCGTTCTTCTGTTGGTAAGAGATACCAGCATTGTCTCTTTCGACTTATCTCTGGAATTGTTCGATACCCCTTGAATCTACCAACTATCTGGCGCAAATCCTACCTTGCACTATTTGTGTTTACTTGCTTTGTATTGCTTTGCATTATTCGAGCCACTTTTGACTCATTAATATCGAGCAATCACAGCTGTAACAATTTCTCAGCCATACTGCTTTGACGATGTTTTCGTGGCCTTGTTGCTTGGGGGAATGGGAACAAAGGAAAAGGTTTGGGATATGTCGGTTACGTTTCTTTAGGCTCCGTTGTATGATTGAGAGTCTTGTACTAGACAGCTTGCACTGTCTTTTATATATTTATTGGGGAATATAGGTACTGGCCAATGTACATAACTACACGCGCGAAAGAGCTTTACGAATTCAATGCATGAGCCCACTCAAACCCCATATTTACCACTTTGCCTGTCATGAGACGTGGTACCCTTGATGATGTGTGATTGCCTGTGTGAACAGACTTGACTTGAGAAGCCCCAATCACTCACTGCCGCTTTCCGAACATGCTGGCCGGCATGTTGTTTACTTCCTTCGATCAAATGGAGGGAGGTAGTAAACGCCTCGATATCGGCCTTGGAGCGCCTGGTCATTTTGACATGGAGCAAGTATGAGTTTTCGATTGTGATATTAACCCTCAGAGGATTGTGATCTAAATAGAGGGTATAGTACAATCTATACAAGACTATCTGGCTTGCATAATTATATGTGCACATGTTTTGACTCCTATCTGCGAGGAATCTCTATAGTCATGATACTGTGTGGTCATCCCACACATCATACCCTTTGCTCCCTTTGCCCTTTTTAAACGAAGCATCATCCATTTAGTCCTCGTCCCAGTTCTGTAGTTACTTGTTAAAATAGCCTCATCAAAGCAGGAAGGAGAATAACATACAGGGTTGGGTCCTGGGGGCTTAGGTCCACCAGCTTGTCGTGCCACGATAATCTGGTCAACAGACAGGACTGTGCGAGCGGCCTCTGTGGCAAGCTTGATGGCCCATTGCTTGGAGATGAGAAGATCGAGGATTCCCTCATCCTTAGCATCGAGAAGACCGGTGTTGTCATCGTTCTGGTACTGATGTTAGCAAAATCCTCACGGGTCATGATTTGGATTTTAACAAACCTCAATATCGATACCAGTGTCCCATTGGTCACTGTTGGCATGAGCGGCGTACAGTCGGCTCAGAACCTCAGTGGCGTCAAGACCAGCGCTCTCTGCGATAGTTCGAGGGACGACCTCAAAAGCCTCACCGAACTTCTTGATAGCATACTGACTAAGTCCAGGGGTCTTCTCACCATAAGCCTGTATTCTCTCGACAAGCTCAACTTCTGTGGCACCAGCACCAGGGACTAATCGAGGATCGCGGGTAATGGCCTTGACAACATTGACACCGTCGTCGACAGCACGCTCAATATCGTCAAGGTGGTTCTGGGTAGCGCCTCGGAGAACCAGGGTGGCTGTTCGGGTGACCTCATCCTCCTGACGGAAGACTGTGACACGGTCACCGCCAATCTCGAGAGTCTCGACAACGTCAATGCTGCCCATCTCATCGGGCATAGGGGCTCCTAACCGTGCCAGGGGGGTGGCGCCGACCACACGGCAGACTCTTCGAAGCTCGAACTTGCTGAGAATTCGGATGCACAGAATGCCAAAGCGGTTAAGGTAGTGCATGGCCAAGTCACCTACTCGCTCTCCGCAAATAACCACACGAAGGCCGGAGTCATAAAGCTCCTTGATGGAGGTCTCGAGTTGAGACTCCTCGCCCTTTGTGAAATCCATCATCTCCTTGGCGTTGTGCAGGAGAACAGTTCCCTTGGTCTCGGTCTGTCCAGCATCGATGGGGCAAGTGAAGACACCGACCTTGGCGCGGCTGGCCTTCTTGACCGAACCATCAGGCTCCTTGGGGAAAACCATACCCTTCACCACCTTGCTCTGCTCCAGGCTTCCACCCATGATCTTGACGACACGGATGTTGTCGACGTTGAAGTTGGCGGGGTTCTTGGGGAGGACGGCGAGGACAGCCTCAGCAACAAGGTCGGCAAGGAAAGCCTCGTTTCCGTTTTGCTTGCTGGCAATGACGGTGCTAATGGCTTTGCTGAGCTCCTCCTGATCGCGCATATCCTCAACCTTGTCGACAGATAGCTCCTCAAGGGTCTCGAGAGCGAACTTTTGTGCCTTCTCGTAACCGATGACGATATCTGATGTCTTGAGACCCATGCGTAGCAAGTCCTCAGCTTTTCGGAGCAACTCGCCAGCAAGGACGATAACAAGGTTGGTGGCATCACCCATCTCGGCTTCTTGTTGCTGACTGGCCATGACAAGGAGCTTGGCGGCGGGGTGAACGACTTCGAGTTCTCGGAGGATGGTAGCAGCGTCGGAGGTAAGAATCATCTTTTGCAGATGGTTGATAACAACCTTGTTGCGGCCATAGGGGCCGAGAGAGGTCTGAACGGTGGACGCAATTGCCCTACAGGCGTCGATGTTGCGGAGGACGGCACCATCTTCAGAGTCGTAGCTGTAGAGAGAAAGAGGCAGTTGTTAGTTTGGTGTGTTTGAAGAAGGCTGTGGTCATGAAAGCATGATACGGGGAGGGACACATAAAGAGGCGGGGAGCTGCCAGCACAAGCAGAAGTAGCAACATAAGGAGGGGAGCAAAGGCAGCTTACTTGTTATAGCCCTGCTTAAAGAGACCCGCGTTAGGGGCGTTGGGAATATTGAGAGACATATTGGATACCACAGCGCTCTCGAAATATGGTTGTATTCGAGTCGTCGCAAGGAGTGGGTGTCTTTGGTTGAAAGATGAGGTTGATGCTCCTGATAGATAGATTTCGCCCACTAGCTTCAGTGTCCCACCACAAAAACTTCCACAGGCAGGTGTGGGCGGTCGGGTTAGTGGGTAGGTACGTACCCGGCTGCCCGGACCGCCTCATTGAGTTTCTTGTATCTCCAAGACCTGGAGAAAGCAACATATCTTTATTAGCAAAAAACTGAGGATATTAGAATACTTAGACTAGGAAATCTTGAGTTCAATGTTCTCTGGATCAGCCTCAATTATTGATTGCCATTTCCTCACAAGAGAGCTGCTGAGGCAGCCTTGTTCAATGTTTTGAGGGGCACCTTTCCAGGGTCCACCTGCCCAATCAACCAGAGACGCCACAAACCCCTTACAGCCTTGCAGTGATGGCTTGTGGCTGAGAACCTGACACGACCCAGGCCCAGGCTGGTGCGATCCACGAAGCTACCTAGGTTCCGTTGGTGACAGGCACCTATCGCTAGAGCCTCCCCCGAGCGACGGGCGTGGCTCCTGTCGCGATGGCTGATTAACGCGGATTCTAACTCAGACATCCATAGGTTGCATCTCATCTCATTTTATCCAATCCCAACACTTGCCGCCGACTGCGTAACTTCGTTGTTCTTGCGACACTTATTTTGTTTTGCTACATTTTATTTCTATCCTTGCGACTCTATAAATCAATTCAACCGATTAGCAGTCGCTACAGCAAGGCACTTGACGATTCAGTCAAGTTGGTCGACCTGTACACGCCAACAAGTACGCCGACTTAAGTATCGATCAATTGCTAGGTCTCAGCCCAGAAGTTGTCTTTGTTAGAGGAAACCTGCTACAAATAGCATCTATAAAGACTCTTAACAATCATGCCAGGTAAGTTTGTGATTATCAATCGCAATGTCAATGTCCTTAGATGGATGGCTGGATCGTGGTGGGTTCCGTCTGTTGGTATGGCTTGCTGCAGGTGCAACTTCAACGCCTACGATTAAGGCCGAAGCACATCCCTTGCACTACCACCACCACCACCAACAACAACAACACACAAACTTCACGCGCTTTCTTCGTTGTCGCGCATATCGCCTTCAACATCAGCGTTAACCTCTTCGTTGCTGCCACTCCCACAACACCAACCGTCCAGCATGACCATAACCATTAAACGCAAAGCACCCTCGGCTGACCCGCCTCCTCGTTCAACAGCGATCCCTTCAACTCTTCCTCCATCTGTCGAGGAAGCCTATCGAAGAAAATGCGTCCAGCTCAAGAACCGCACAAACGAGGTCGAAGAGGCGAACGATGCCGCTCGTCTTCGTCTCGCGCGCATAAAACGCCAGGTCGAGAAGATGCGAGTAGAGCGCGCCTTCTTGCTTGAACAACTCGCTAAGCGCACGAGCGCAAATGTTGAGGACTCAGATGGCAGCCCTAGTCCTCCTCCGACAGTATGTATACCCCCATTTCCTGACCACATCGCTCCCCCCAGCGCGCCTGGCAATGCTTCTATCCCGGCCTACCGCGCCTCTCTTCTTCACGGCGCCCGGTTCAATGTTGATGCTTTTGCGCTTGGATTAGGACTACCAATTCAGCACACCCAGTGAGTTAGCTGCTAACCACCAGAAGCCAAAAGATAAGCCTTTGCGCACGAAGCGAGGCCATCGAAAGTCCATGATGCCCGATGCCGACGCTAAGACATCAGCTGGTGCATCATTTGCCAACGCTGCTGGTTCTCCCACCTCTGATACCTTCTCGCATCCACCCGAAAGCCAGTCCAAGCAAGATCATGCCAATGGTGTCTATGCGAATGATGACAAGAAACCTGCTAGTGCTTTCGAGCTATTCTGCACAGACAAACGGCCCGATCTTGAGAACAAGGACAAGGACGGCGACGGAAACATGAACATTGACGATGAACTAGCTCAACTCTGGAAGGAACTCCCTGAGAATGATAGGGAAGAATACGAGTCAAGATTTGAGGAGTTGAAGACCGCCGAAGCAAAGAAGACCCCCGTACCTGACAAGAAGGAAGACAAGCCTAGCGAAGACAAGCCTAGCGAAGACAAGCCTAGCGAAGACAAGCCTAGCGAAGACAAGCCTGAAGCTGCTGACGAGGATGTTGAGATGGGCGACGACACCGAGGATCAGGATACTCAAGCTGGCGAGAAGGCAGAGGAATGAACAGCACGAAATATATTTGTCTAAGGGGGCGTTTTGGTGGGTATACAATTTCCTCGGTCATGGCAAGGACCATTGATTGTAATGTACTAGTTTTAGGGTCGTCTTTTTCATATCGAAAGAAAAAAAAACAAAGAGACAGCCAGCTTCGAGAAAGGGTCAACAGCATAGATCTTAAGTAAGAAACAACTTCTTCACGCGTTTGAGTTTTGCCGCGAAGCTGATCTATCTAATACTTTGAATATTTTACACCAATACTCCCAGTCCCTTGCGTCTTGCCTGGGTCTAAATTCCCGTATCAAATTGAAATGCAGAAGCTCAACAATACCAAACTACGCTGGAATAACAAAAGGGGGGAAGGAGGAGATAGATATCTTGGTTAGGTAGACACTTATTCGCCAACGTATAAATCCACCACAATGTTCACAGCAGCAACAAGAATCTCGGCTGCGATAAGCACAATTACTGAGGATGTTGTTAGTTGGTCCGATTTGGTGACAGGAACATAGAGAACTTACCAATCCATTCAAGTTTCTCGCCGTGACCATGACTAAGCTCTCCCTTTAGCACAGCCAACAAATCTGCTATAACATCGAGACGTTCCGTCAAGAGACCAACACGCTGGTCCATCTCTAAATAACTTCTGACAGCTTGGTAGACGGGCTCCAGCTGTGGCTCTACCCAGAAGAGCTCGGGCGTATCGAGAACTGAACCGTTGAGATGAATATTGATACGTAGAATGAACAGCTCGCCAATCTGCATATTAATCTGCGACCTGCTAAGCGCGATCTTTCCTGTCGTGGCTATTTGCGTGGGGATATCTTTGCATGTATCGACTGTTGATGCGATCAACTCCTCGAAAAGCGAAGTCTGAGATGGTTAGCATATCTGACACAGTCCAGAATGGCGGCTTCACAAACCTTGACACTCTGCGCTAAAGCATGAGAAATAGCTAGCTTTGTCATGTAGTTGTTCTTGTCGCGAAGAGTAATGAAATCGTTGTAAATGCGAGCCTGATAGTCCTTGGTGTAATAGAAGTTGAACAGCTCCGTCTCGACGTCATCAGGCGCAAGCTTCTCAGTTTCAAATTTGGCAATCTCTTTGAGGAATCGAGCCTCTTGAGCTTCGGACATTCCCCATATGACCACCACGCCGTAATCGAACAAGAACACCTCGGGCGTATGCACTTGTGTATCAAAGTCGGGGTTGGTCTCGCTTATCGAGTCGTGATCTTCCACTGCTGAACCTATCAGGTCCGAACTCTCAATGCGAGAGCCGTTTCCATTGCCATTAGCACTGTCGTGGGCATTCGCATGGCCATTGTGTTCATGTGCCTCCGAGCCATTCTCCTCTGACTGCATGTCAGCTCTTTGCTGCGCGACATCAATGGCGTCGCCTCCAGTCGAGTGTCGTCGCTCATAATTCTGAACTGGATCGCGAGCGTGCGCGCTTTTTGATGTGTAGTTGTACGGCGTGTATATGCATTCATCAATAAGCTTTGGGTTGGCGCCCCGGGTCTTTCCGCGTCCTTTCAGGAATCTCATAAGAGCCTCCATCTCGTATCTGTTTGCAGTACAATATGCGGTGACACGCGGTAGGCGGTCACGGTCCGCTTTTCCCAGTTTCGCAGCATCCCTACGCGCGGCTGGGTCTTTGATACGTGTGTACTGCGAGTAGACATCTCTTCCACTCTCTTCGTCTTCTGGGTTGTCCAGGTCAGGATTGGGAAGCAACTTAAGCTTTTCCGTCTTCTTCGTACTGCGCTGAGGGCCAATCTTGGGGCCAAAAGCCAGGTGTGCAACTGCAGGGACTGAGCCCTGACTGTTCCGCCTTCTTAGCTTGTTGTTGAGAGCTGCGAGCATGGGAGGGCCGCCAGCGGCGCCGCTGGCAGAGCCAACAACATGATGTCCAGGAGCTCGTTGGAATAGTTGTTGTCGGCCAGGTTCAAAGGTTTTCGTGACAGGATTGTCGCTAAAAGTGACGGATCGAGTTCCCTTGGGGCGATTTTCTGTGGTTGGGAGTAGAGGCGACGACTCATTGGGCGCAGCGTCTGAAGAAGTAGTGTGGGAATCCATTTCTATTTATCAAGCTGGTGTAGCTTCGAAGTGATGAGGTCAGGAAAGATCAGAAGAGAATTAGACCGAGTACAATGCAGTTCCAGTTGTGCGCATCACTCTCCTAGAGAGTCCGGAAACTATAATTAGGAGCAATGTTACAATCGCGGTTGAGATGGCGATCAAAGGTTAATTATTGTTATTGTGTTGAGGTGAAGAACCTTTCCAGAGTCGTAGTCTAGGATGGATTAATGGAAACTCAAACTAACCCAAGTTGCCAATGATGTCAGGCTCAAATTCATTTCCGCGACGACAGTAACGGTCCACTTCCACGGGTCGCACGAGCTTCCAGCGGGGCGCCTAGGTAGGTATGAGCCACTAAAGCAACCTAGAACCTAGGTACTGCAAGCAACGAACATGCCTGGAACATAACATGCACTTTGACAGGGCTTATAGTACATAAACGTAAATCATGAGGCTTCCATCATCGATGCAAGACGTTGTATGTAAACATTGAGCGAAAACGGCATTTCTCATTGCCTTCTTTTCTTAATTCATAGCCTATAAAGACACCACCTACTACATAGCAACAGCCCAGTACCAAGATCGTGTAACACTCATCGTATCATTACATCACTTCATGTATCAATGCCCAAGTGCTTCACGTCCAGAAATCTAAACGTCGATGATCTTGACATCCAACTTGAGACCCGACTTGTCAAGTCGGTCAATAAGGGCTTGGCCAAGGCAGGCAGGCGTATAAGATCCTCCCCCAAGCTCAATGTCGTCTTCAAGGATTGTCGTAGCAATCTCACTGAGGAGGACAGCAGTTACTAATAACAATCATGTATTAGCAAACCCCAGAATATTCACAGACGACAAGTTCAACTCACACAAGTACATGCCGCCATGGTGCCACATTCGACTAAAAGCCGCTTTGCCAGCCTGTTTCTCGGTGTCAGGATACGCGATACCACGGTACTCGACATAGTCTTTGGCAGTGTCCTCGCTGCTGGCGCCCTGTCCAGGCTGAACAACACGCTTCTTGAGAAACTCTCTTAACGGAGCAACTGATATGAGTAATGCGCCACCAACAATTAGAAGCCAGTGAATGAATATTCCATGGAGCCAGTTGCGGACTTTCATGCGCTCTTGCCAAACGAAATTGGGGCCATAGAATTCTTCTTTTCGGGATGGTGTCTCAGACAGCAGACCCCAAGTTCGCTCAACAACTGCAACATCGGTCGAACCCGCTATAGATGTTGTCAAGAGTCCCAAATTCGCTACGCTCCGGACACCCAATATCATTTCAAGGATGGAGCTTTTGGGCCTGGTAGGCTCTTTATGCGGAACAGGCGACTGGGCATATGGGCTGCTGGCGTCCTTGATCTCTTTGAGCGTGAAGACGTCCCAAATGTTCAGAGCAGTAGCAAGAGTACCACCAGAAGGTGATGATCTGCGATTGAGTTAGCTGTGCCAAGCTAACATCATTGAGAGTACACAAACTTGACTTCATGAAGGGATACTGTCACATCTTTTGTCTGAGAGCCTAGCTCAGTACGAAGTGTCTTGGCCAGCGCCCATGTAGTGAGGTCGGCGGGAGCTGACTCGATTCCAGCTTGTGGGATGAGGATGGCGCCCGTCTTCTTGGCTGTTGCTTCATACTTCTTGATCATCTTATGAACCCAGGCAGCTTCACCAGTGACGTCCACGTAGTGGGTGCCCTCTTCAGCACAAGCTTTATAAGCGTGCTCGCCATAAAGACTGTACGGTCCAACAGTAGTAAGTAGAACGCAAGTCTTCTTTGCGAGGACGCTTAGGTCCTCATCGCTCAGGTTTGCAATCTCAATGGCTACAAATTTCTTGCTGTCAGCCCCCAATCTTACGAGCGGGAATATATTTCCTACAAGGTGGAAGTCGGTCAGAATTGAGCTTCTTGCAATCTTCAACAAGAGTATTCAACTTGGACTCATTGCGACCTGCCACCGCCCATTTGAGGTTAGTTGGTAGGTGTGTCGTAATGTACTCAGCTGTGAGCTTTCCAGTATAACCTTGTCATCAGAAAATCAATTAGAATTGGCTGTATATTACTGGCTTCCAGACCGCAATTTAGAACTTACCTGTAGCTCCAAAGACGACAATGTCGTACTGACGTCCATGATCTTTGAGTGGCATCTTGGAATGGGCCTAGAGAAGTACAACAGGTAGAATGGATAGAACTTGAGCAACAACACAGTCCAGCAACTCGGGAGAACTTGTATGAAGGTTGAAAAGGTGTGGCTCAGTATTGAGTTTGGGAAAGTCAGTAGTGTTGAGACATTCTACTACCTAACATAGGTCCTTTGCATCATTGAAGCCGGGCGTAGGTACGGATATGGCGTACCTTTCTACGGTTTCCCAATCAAGTCATGAGATGGTGACTGGCTGCAGGGATCCTTGCATGCACATCTCGGGCCTTACCATCAGCATCTTATTTTGATGTGCAAACAGCCTC
Source organism: Fusarium nodosum (assembly GCA_014898975.1). NCBI lineage: Eukaryota > Fungi > Ascomycota > Sordariomycetes > Hypocreales > Nectriaceae > Fusarium > Fusarium nodosum. The sequence continues at coordinate 107,427 of JAAVUE010000139.1, read as the reverse complement.
GGCATAGAAGACACTCCAACATTTGACCGCTGACAACGCAAGAGACGAAATTGGCCAGTCAGTTCGCAGCATTTTATATCGGTCTTTGCTCATGTAATTGCTGTAAACACTGTTCTTTTAAATCAATTGACGGACTGGTGTCTCCCTCTATAGAATCGAGCAGATAGCCTTCCAAATCGTGCCATTCCATAATAATGGGAACGTCCTCTGGTAAATAAGACGTTACAGCACGGCTTTCAAGCTAAACAGTCGTGTTGATGCTTGACGCTTACAACTTATTATCTTATCACATGAGTCGTGCAGAGAATAGTTGCACTCAATAGATCAAGATGGTCCGAGTCGGAGCATCAAGGCACGGAAACCATCTGCCGGTATTTATCCGAAATCAAAAATCGGAAGGTGTGACCCACTCGCGAAAATCGGGTGGGCTTGCCCTAAGGGACCACAAGTCGCTGTTTCCCATTGCAACATTTTCGGTGTCAGCCTCCCAACCGCAGTCGAGCAACATTCACCTCCGCCCGACCATCTTCTCGTCTTCATCCCTCCCAAGACGTCCCACACATAACCTTCAAGATGACCAAGCGAACAAAGAAGGTCGGTGTTACGTATGTATCGCCCTCTTGATGTGAAAGATAAAGTGCAAGAGCTAATATCTGTACAGCGGTAAATACGGTACCCGGTAAGTTCCTACGACGAAACTCCATGTCCGAAGCATTTCGAAAACGACTACTCCATCGGTCCAAATCTGTCACGACTTCTTTGCTGCCTGCGGCCATGTTCACCGTGTCGACGACTGTTGAGCGAGCATGCGATGCACTGTTAATTCGATCAATTCAACCAAAAACTCCAGTGGGGCACAAATAGGACAGGCCAAGGGCAGCACGAGATAGACGAACAGAATCGATTTGCTCGCGGCTGGATGTACTCACGGGACCACGGAAACTAACATACTGGCTGCTAGTTACGGTGCTTCCCTGCGAAAGCAGGTTAAGAAGATGGAAATCACCCAGCACGCCAAGTACACTTGCACCTTCTGCGGAAAGGTTACCGTCAAGCGCCAGGCTACCGGTATCTGGGACTGCAAGTCTTGCAAGCGCACCGTCGCTGGTGGTGCTTACACCGTTGCGTGCGTTCTCCCATCTCTGGTCTGGAAATACAATTCACGACATAACACTGACTTACCAACAGCACCCCCGCTGCCGCCGCTATGCGATCAACTCTGCGACGACTCCGGGAGATTGCTGAGGTTTAAGGGTGGACTTTAGCGAAACGGGAAAATGGCTTTGCTTTTCGGTATGGTGTACGGGGGGATATGATTTCGTGCCTACATTACGAGGTGACGATCTGGACGTCGACACCCGAACTTCGGTCACATAGAAGCCGATCGAATAGCAATAAACAAAAAGAATTGCATGGTTTCGGATCCATTCAACGACTCGCCAGCTGCCACAAAGTGCAAGATATCACCAGCTCGTGAGATAGTGGTCAGCCTACGCATATCTACCATTCAAGTTTGGACTCAGCCAAAATAAAATTATGCTTATACCTTGATGGACTTGGATGCTACAGATGTCGAGTCGTAGGCTTTCGTTCGCGCCTTGGTCACAAATGACGTTTGAGCTGATTCGCAATGACATCGATCAATGACGTTTTGGCTGTGGCTCTACCTAATCACCCACGACTGTCATCGGTACAAAGTCGAATGATTTGCCAACGTCTACTTAAGCCTACAGTAAAGGCACTGACCATGACTATTTGCCCTGGACCAGACCTGGTGGACCTGAAGCCCACCGCGCACAAACTTACACGAGCCATACATCTGTAGGCAACTCCATCATAACTTCCTAGGGTTGACTCACACAATGTGGTTCATTTCATAAGGTAATAATTGTGCTAAAGAGCTTGTACGAATGAGTTGTTCAGCACACAACTTGGGCGAGACTAAGACCCATCCATAGTGGAGGTTGGTGTGAAGGCAAAGCCAAACTTGGGTGGTATATGTCACGAGGCCGTAACACACGACGCGCCAGGGGCGTTCCAGGCCAGACTGTTTACCTCCGGGCGGCATAGCCCATGAGTCTTGAGCACGCGTTCCTGTGTGTGTGGGTTGATTGAGCTGATATGTATACCTTTTGCGACTTGCGTTCAGTCAAGTTGCGTTCCAAAATGAGAAAACCATTTCACTAATAAGCGGGTTCATTCTAGACATCAAGACAGACAATAAACGATTAAGATCCACAAGAATACAAGTAGACGCAGATGAGTAAGTTTCAGTTCTAGTTGCAATCATTGAGGAAGTTGATCGAAGATGAAGACTTGCATATACTCAACTGGTTGACTTCTGGACACTGCTATCTCAGTCGCACAGCAAGGATTTCGGGTATCTACTTTATTTGGCACATGTATCTTCCCCTTTGTCACTCGTGTTATCAAGGTGTCGAATTGCTCGGGTCTTGGCAAGCTACTCAAGATGCCTAGGTAGGTAACCATGCATAACATACAAAATATATCGAGAGTTAAGATATCGTATATGGATCGATGATGCATTTCCAGGACTGCTGGCCCTTCTAGAAAATAAAATGAAAAGCACATGTTCGAGGGTGTTAGATATCTTTATTCGCTTATTTTATTAAAGACCACTTCGAGTGATAGAGTGTCAGGCGTCAGGGTGTGGATTTTGGTAATTAGCTTGGTGCACTGTAAATAGAACAAGGGACGTTCAGTCGCGCCGCGACTTGCCCGCAATAATAAAGCCGCCAGCTTTGTTCCGACATGAACGAGGGGTTCCAATTATTGATGGGAGTGAATGTGAGCATTTACAAGTGTAAGAAATACTGTGGAGCATATACCAACTTTTTGAACGTACTGTATTATAAACTCAATCTGCCCCGATATCATGTTGATGATGCTTTAACTTGGTAGATAAAAAAGCAATAACTACTACACACATAGAAAGCCTTGGTAGGTATTTATGTCATCACGTACCTTTCTATTACTTCATTTTCACTCCTCGCCCTCTGTAATGCAAGCTGTAGGTAAGTAAGGACGTGGCGCTGAACCAAGACGGATAAGCGCTCATTGGCCCGGTCACGTCCAGTCCCTGACATCCCAGGCCGTACAGTAGAAAAACATTGATTAATTAACGTTGAAGCTGGAACCCGACTCTTTTCTTTTATTTTCCTTTGCTGCTGCAGGGACTCTGTCCACTAACGCATCACTACAGAGGCCTAGTTCTGCTTTGCCCCCTCCATCCCGCCTAATCGACCTCCCATTTTAACCATCATCACCGCCCTCTTTAAATCGAGTCGACTCGATTCAACTCTACTCTACTCTACCCGAGTCGACTTTATTCTATTTTACATGTTCTCATCTAAATACCGTCTCTTTTATCACATCAGACATCATGGCTGAACCGGAACAGTGCATCATATGTCTGGATCCTTTACCTCGACCCTCGGCTCCCCTTCAAGCTCCAGCTGCCCTCACTATAGCTGCTGCGAGTGATGCTGTTCCCGCTGGTGCTGGTACTGGTGCTGCTGGTGTTTCTGCCGCATCCGCGTCCGCATCCGCATCTGCATCCACCTTTACTTCTGAGTCCGCGCCTATTCCTGCCACAACCACTACAGCCACAGAAGTTCTCGAGGACGATTCAAATTATTTGAATATTGTCGCTGAACTTGACGGATGTGATCACATTATTCATGATGCATGCATTCGTTCATGGGCGAAAAAGACAAATACATGTCCGATTTGTCGCTGTCCGTTTCATTCAGTTCGAGTATACAACGGTGTAGACGGTAAGCCCAAAGCCTGAGCATATTCGCTTCCCCCATATACCTTGACATTCGCTAATCACTTTACTCTTGCAGGAACCGCCATCTCGAAATACGATGTCCAAGATAAAAAGCAGGTCGCCGAGTTCGATGTAAGACAGTGGCTTGGTGAAAACCCCGAAGAAGACGAAGAGGAACAAGGCAACCCGTGCCCTATTTGCAACTCCTCAGAAAGAGAAGATGTCCTACTGTTGTGCGACAGCTGCGACGCCGCCTACCATACCCACTGCATAGGTCTCGAAGGTATTCCTGACGGTGACTGGTATTGCATGGAGTGTGCCCATCTTTTCCAGCTCGTGGAGGAGCCAGAAGCTACCGAAGCTGGAGAGCCATCACCTCGTCCTTCATACGTACGTCGCCCGAACCCTCGGAATGTGCGCGGTTACCATGTACGAACTCGGGAACGACTAAGACGAGCTCGCCGGCAAGCTCGAAATGTCGAGTGGCAAGGCGCATGGGGGCAGTTCTCTGGTCGATTTTACGAAATGAGCGACTTGGATTTGGACAATCACGATGATGAGGATGAAGATCTCGAGCAATACAGGCGATTTCAAGAGCTTGGGCGACGCGAACTCGAACGCTGGCAGCAAAGAATGGACATTGCCCGCCGCTTGGGCGCTCGTGATGTCTTTGTGAACAACATTCCCCCAGCCATCAGCGAACGACTTCAACCAGCGCCTGAACCAGTGCAAGAAACGGCAGAAGAAAGACAAGCTTGGGGCGCCTTGGAGCGTGCACGACAAACTGAAGAGCCCAGCACCAACACTCGCAAGCGCAAAGGGCGGTCTGTAACTGCGTCGCCCCGCGAGCCAGCACAAGAACCTGAAAGGAAGCTCAAGCGCCCCCGAACTCGTCGCCTGCCTACCCAGAACGGCGAGGGCTCGAGTTCGGTATCGTCTCCAGCACCCGGACCATCAACAGCAAGGATCAACGCCAATGGGGTATCTTCCAGGAACGGTATTGCCGATCATGGCAGTATTGATCCTCCCCTGGTTTCGTCACTGCTGAAAGAGCTCGAACCCAGCATCATGTCTGACGACGATACATCAATAACAAACAATGGATGGCGACATGTACCAGATGCCTCATCGCCAGCTCTCTCGCCGGTCATGTCACCAACCTCATCGGCATTTGGCAGCCCTCGGGCTCTTTCTCTAACCCCTCCTCCTATGCCGAACTTCAATGCTCGGCCAGGTTCCCCAACACTCTCGCTCAGCAGCACTATTCAACCACGATATGCACCCGCAAATTATTCGCCTACCCGTACAAATCATGAACGTACAAACCCCGATCATAGCGATTCGGAGATACGCTTCCCAAGGAACGCTCTAATCAACTTTTCCCCCACTCGCTCACGGCGTGAACGCGCAAGTCGCGACCGTATAAGTCGCGACAATAGTGATTCCGAGGCACGCCCTGCAAGACTTCCCGAAGGCCGCCCGCTAGAGATACGACAGCCTCGACCACGACGCCCGGACGAGGTTCCGGTTCAAAGAAAGGAGGAACCACTAACAGATCTCAACCTTACCCAAGAAGACAAAGTTAGCATAAATGAGATAGTCAAGGGTGCATTGCGACCGCACTGGCGGTCCCGAAAATTGACAACCGAACAATACTCGGTTATCAACAGAGACATCTCAAGAAAGCTTTATGACGAAGTCAAGGGTGCAGCATCGCTAAGCGATGAAGCCCGTCGACAATGGGAGAACCGAGCGACCAAGGAGGTAGCTCAAGCAGTTGCAGAATTGTCTGCTTAGCTTTACGATACAACGATTCAAGGCGGAAACAGAGTTAAGCAGGCGTTCAGGCAGGCATGATTGGGTTGGGGTTCGGTTCCATGTGGTTTGATACCCAGCAATCAGCATTATTTGAAAGGCGGGCATGATTCTTTGCATTTTGAAAGCGCGGTGTCACAACGGAGTTGAATCAAACATAAAGCAGAGCTCAGTACAGGATATGTATGATCATAGTTACTTTGTTTCTGACATGCTTTATGTAACCAGGTAGTCTTATATTTGAATATCATCTTCTCATTGGCGAATGCCAGTGAGTTGTCGATTAAATCAACATTCATATTGGAACTAAACCGTTGAGCTGAGCTCACGACGCGTCCAATATAACTTGCCTGCTTGACATATGCACACATAGAACTTTAAATGTACGTCAGGTGACGATCTCTCAAGGAGCCTTGATGCAGACAGTCCTTGTCGAGTCTACAGGGATCAATTTACGGTTATTCAACATTAAAATCAACGTCTAGATGTTGAAATGTCGGCAGTATCTATCTAACAGAACCCGGTAGGATAAGAATTTCTTGCAGGCCCCGCTAGCGAAAAAGACTGCGGCATCACTCTGGGCACCTTAAATGGTCGAGACGTTCTGGAGGCGGAACAGGTATCGATGATAAGGAATGGTGCCTTGAGAGGGAAAAAAGGAAAGAGAAACAGAAAATGTCAAGCCCGGGAAATATTTAAAGGCGGCCATCGCTCTGTACTATGGATTTACTCCACACTCGACGCTTATCATCACGTGCCCGATAAAAGAATCACGAACCGCATCGACAGGTACGTACCGAGCAGCTAGCGGGAAAAGTTCGAGAGTGAGAGGTTGAATATCATATCCCATCCCGCTTTGCTTCTCGTCACCCAATCGCAACGTCTGGGGTCAGCGAAGATAGCCAGAATGACAGCTTCAAGTCGGGGTGGACGGGCCATTCAGGCTGCGCTATCCAGTAAGTCCATTCGCCCTCTTCACCAGGTTCAATTGGCGCTTTCACGAGCCCTCTTAAACCCTCTCCAAAGCCGACATATAAACTGACCACTGAACCACTGTAGCTTCTCCCAACGTCTGCGCCCGATGCGCTTCTTCTTCATCCTCCGCCCTGCCTAGAATCCCTGCACGACTCTACTCATCCATTGCTGCAGCTGTAGCGAAAACCCCCACCGATGCCACGCCTCCCTCAACCGCACCCAACTCGCCGCCTTACGACGTCCGCTCCGGAGTGATTCTTACTCGACCACCGCTGGTGACACGGAAACTTCACCCCTTCGAGAACGCTTTCTTCTTTTACCAGAAGCGTCTCGAGGAGCGTCTCAACACCCCCTTTATCACGGGCATCTACTTCAAGCCCGATACGGCCCGCCGTTTAGACTGGAACATTAAAGTTCAGGAGCGTCAGGGCACAGTAGCCAAGGAGCTGGGTGTTTACAATGGCAAGAGCTCCAAGGCGTGGGATGATGAGCTCAAGGTTGGAGATGAGCTGAGCAACCAGGAGACTATTGTCAAGTCTCTGTTGAAGGATGCTGAGTCGCGTGTCAGTGATGATGCTGAGATTATTCCTGCCGAGGATGTTGTCCCTGTTGAGCCCCCTGCGGATCGTGTCACTGAGGCCGACCGCAAGGGTGATGTTCAAAGGCTGGATCGTCAGCTTGACCGAACCCTGTATCTTGTGGTCAAGGGTAAGGATGGATGGGGCTTCCCTGCGGATGTGATTCCCAAGGACGAGAACCTTCACGAGGTAAGATCTGCATATGGGAAGAAATGTCGAACAACTGCTAACTTCACAAAAGTCCGCCAAGCGAGTTCTTGACCAGGCTGCTGGTGTTAACATGAACACTTGGATCGTGAGTCGCATACCAGTCGCCCATGTCGTCTCTCGACCCAAGCTCAGCAAGGAAGGTGTCGTTGAGAAGAAGGGCGAGAAGACATTTTTCATCAAGGGCAGAATAATGGCAGGTCAGGCCGATCTGAAGGATAACCCCTTTGGTTACACCGAGTTCAAGTGGTTGACTCGTGAGGAGTTGGAAAAGGAGTTGCCTAAGTCGTACTTCAAGGGCGTGCGAAACATGATGACTGATCGATAAATTTAGAGGGTTGGGTAGATATTGGCAGTATGAATGGCTACTGCGTGTATAATTACCATGTATACTTTGCTGTACAGAACAATGAAAATGTCAAGACGTATCATTTTGGGCCCATGTGTATATTAATCTGATATCATCAAGTGTCAAAAGTGTGTGAAAAGAGAGACCATGAAATTCATAATTTCAATGCCTGCATGTGCAGGCATTGTATGCCTATCTTCAACGCCTCACAAGGCCGCTCAAAGTACGATATCGAAGTTCCATCTCGTCAAGAAACGACAGCAGACAAAGTAAGCATTTGAAAAGCTCATCGTAATCGCATAAGGGATTGGTATTCAGCAACCCAACGCCAGTCCACCATCTCCATGCACAGTTTTACATACAATCCGAAAACCCACATTACCATCCCTTTGGTTCGCCTATGTAGGCTTCGCTTGACCCTCGACAAAGTCAAGGGCTTGCTCGGTACTGACGCAGTCGATCGAGCTGGTCTTGTTGCGGAATGTCACACCATAGCATCTGTCTGCGACATGCACGATCTCAGGTCGGAAAGTGGTGCAAATAAATTGCGTACCAATCTCGTTGGAGATAGAGTCAAGCAGAGCAGCAACCGCTGTTCGGTATTGGGCGTCTAGGTTGGCGTCGACCTCGTCGAAAATGACCATGGGACTGCTCTCAGTTGCCTGAAGAGCGAAAATGAGGCATAGAGCACACAAACCTGCCGATGTTAGTTGCTTGAGTCTTTGGCAAGGAAACAAGACGACTTACTCTTCTGACCACCACTGAGCTGTTGAATTTTTTGTTGCTCGTCAAGGTGCTTCGAGTTGAATGACACACTGATTCCGACACCTGTGTAGTTCTCAACAGCACCTCGAGCCTCTCCATCAGATTCTTCAGCGGGTTCTTGACGGCGGTCCGCCCGTCGCTGGATCAGCAGACGGCCGTGACCAGCAGGCACAAGCTTGCCAAAGATGGTTGTGAACTCTCTTGACACTTGCTTGAATGTTCGCTCAATAGCCTCATCCTTTCTGCGATCAAGATGCTCAACGAGTTCCTCGATAGATTCTTGAGACTCGTCCAGCTCTTTACGTCGCTTCATTAACTGATCTTGTTGTGTCGTGAAGTTGTTGTACTGTTCAAAAGCTTTCTTGTTGACGTGCTTGTACTTCTTCAGCGCATCATTTACCCTCTTGATCTTGGAGGACACCTAAAAACGCATTAGTGTTCGCTTCCACTGACCTTTGATAGGGACAACTTACGGTCTTGGGATCCATGTTCTCGTACTTGTCAAAGGCTTCTTCGGGGAGCACACCCAGATCACGAATGGTCTGGGCACACTCCGCGGCTTGCGTTGTCAAAACGGCTTTCCTTCGAAGACTCTTGTCCATTCTCTTCTGCTGCTTCTCGATCCTTGCGGAGATCTCTTGTTGAGCCTGCTCTCGCTGCGCTCTGTCGTTCTCCAGTTGCTCTAATCGGGCTTGCGAGTTGTCCAGCTTAGCTTCTACTTCCTCAAGACTTGCCTCCACGGTTTTCTGTGCTTTTTGGGCCTTCTTCAGTTCCCGTTGGGCCTCCTTCAATCCACCAGCTGAAGAGCCAGAGGACGAGTTCTCAAAGGCCTGACTGTTGAGCTGGTCAAGCTTCATTTGCAGATTCTGTCGAAGATCAACCTCAAGAAGCTGCTTTTGTCGTCCCAGGTCACGCCGGGCCCTGCTGAGCTCGTTCCATTGCTTCTGAAGTTCTTGGATGCTGTTGCCAAGTTCTTCCAGCTGGCGTTCTTCTGCTGAGGTCAGATTCTTCTTAAAATCTGACTTGAGCTCTGTCTCGTGACCAGCAAGGTCTTCCAAGAAACTATTCATGTTGCTTTCAACTGCATCCCGGCGTTTGACAGCTGCATCGAGGTGGCTTCGCTCATTCTCCAGATGTGTCGACTTGTTCATCAGCTCGTGTCTGAGTGGCTCAAAACCATCGACAGCTTGTCGTAGTCTCTCTCTAGCCTTCTGGAGTTCTGACATGGCTGCTGTGATCTCTTGATCCTTCAGCTCTGTCTGTTGTCGGATGTCACGGGACTGGGCCAGTAATCTCTCGTATTCAGCCCGCCACTTGTTCACAGCCTGGACAGCTTGCAAACGAGACTTGCGAGGATCGATGTATCCACCAGTCATAGCACCCCTCTTGTTAGTTGTGTCCCCTTCAGCAGTGATACCGTCTACGCCGTGGCTTCGTGCGTATTGACTTGCTACGGTCAGGTTAGGGCAGACAACAACCTTGCCAAATACTTGCTGGAAAGCCTTTTCGTACTTTTCGTCGTATGAGATTTTGCTAAGAAGGGGCACAGCATCATTAGATCTAGGGAGGTTGATCGGCTTGGGCCGTAGTTGAGCAAGAGGCATAAACGTAACTCGACCCCCCTGTTGTCTGTACAGAGTATCTGCGAGATGGGTGGCGGTGTCTGCGTTGTCAACAACATAATGGAAAAGACTTGCGCCAGCAATCTGTTCTACAGGAAGCCTGTAGGCGTCACTGACTTCAAGCAGTTCAGCCAATGTTCCATATGCTCCGGGAATATCACGCTCTTGCTTCAGTCGTCGGATTGTTGCTAAACCACGGGCAGTTGCACCATCCATAGTATGCGACAATTCACGCTCAGCAGCCTCTTTCTCTTGACGAGCATTAGCTATAACTGAGTTGAGCTTATCATCTTCACGTCTGACAAGTTTTCGTTCATCGTTGAGCTTGTCAATAACGTCACCCGCCTTCGTTGCCTCCTCCTCAAGAGCTCCTCTCTCGGCACTGAAGTTGGCGAGGCGATTTCGCAGTTCAGCAACCTCTTGCTCTGCTTGAGCAATTGATTCGTGGACTCTTTGAACTTCCTCATCGGCGTCGATTTTGTTGGCTTTTTGTGTGCTGATGTTGAGTTCAAGTTCTTGGATCTCTTTCTTTAGCCATGCATCGCGCTCAGACTTGTTTCTGAATTGAGAACCACGGCTCTGTTTGGCGAACAAACGGTTGCGTGTAGATTCGGCGTGGTCGAGTTGTCGTCTGACGTTGTCCTCTTCCTGTTTCTTCTCGTTGTATGCTGGCAAAATCGTGGAAAGCTGCTGCTCTTTTGATTCTATCTCGGTCTGCACAGACTCAAGATCAGCTGCGTGCTGAGCTCGGGCTTGTTCCTGAGCAGATTGGCCTTCTTTCAAGTTTTTGGTCTTCATCTCAGCTTTAGCCATGGTCTTGGCACTGTCGCGTCTATCCTCCTCTAGCTGTCGGCGGTCGATTTGTAGAAGCTCCATCTCCCTCTGTAACTTGTGGATTTCCGAGTCAAGCCTTGACATCGCCTTTTCTCCCTCGGAGAACTCTGCTCTGTTGGTGTCGGAGCTATCGATGCCATCTTGTCGAGCATTATCAAGCTCTTCGAGAGCTGATTGGACGTTGAGCTGTATGTTGTGGTAGTATGCGTATTCTAGGCATCGTCTCTCTCTGTCCTTATCCTGGAAGCCTCTGAGCTCTTCCTTCTCTTCCTCCAGCTCGTTGAGTCTTTCTTTGATGTAAATTAGAAGCTCGTCAATCTTTTCTCTCTTGTTGTTTGTCTCGTTCATGATTTTTAGTGACTCTGCACGACGTGTCTCGTACACTTGTGTTCCCGCTACCTCCTTCAATAAATTGAGCCTGTCGGACTCTTTCATATTCGTCAGGGCGGTAACTCGTCCCTGTGGCACGATGTAGTACGGATTTGATCGCGAGAATCCAGCAGCTTCAAGAAGGTTCATGACATCGGCCTTGGTGACCACCTTGCGGTCCACCGAGTATTCGTCTTTTTTCAGACCGATGGTTCGGCGCAGGATGACCTCTTTGTTTCCGGTGGGGAATCGGTCGTCGCTGTTGTCGAATATGATCTCGACGTACGCTGACATGACGGCAGAGCCTGAACCTTCGTGTAGAAGACCCTGCCGCTCTTCGCGACTCATCTGGGTGTATGCATCGCTAAGAACAAACCGGATGGCTGCGAAGAAGTTACTTTTACCCGAACCATTGCGACCGACAATAACGTTGGTCTTTGAGGAAAAGGGCTCGATGACTGTTTGGTCCTTGTAGCTGTCGCATAATTAGCATTGAATATTGGGCGTGGAGGGGAAGCCCAATGCTGCACTGGTGTTAGTCAACGTACCTTTTAAAGCCCTGGATGATAATTTGTTTGATATACATGGTGAGCTGCGCCGGCGCTCCTGCGCAACATACGGGAGATAAAATTTAATAAACTGCACGAGGTTGCGCAATTTCGAGTAAGTTTGCGAGGTTCACCTACGTGATGCGACTAGATGCGCGTCTTTGGTACCGCGATCAGTGGCTGGCTTGGCGCGTCTGTCGCGGGCTGGTTCAGCCGGAACATCACACCTTCCGACTGAATCACATCCTTGGTCCGTGCGCTATCATACTGTTACTTGGTATCTTTATATTGATCCTGGTCAATGATCCTACCGTTGGTTCTTGGGATCATCGCTGTACATATTGATAATTTCGAGATCTGATTTATTGACATGATTGTAAAGCCGCCACACGCTATAGTCAAAGACATATCTACCGCCAAGTTCATTCAAGCCGGCACTTATCAAATACGGGCGATCTATGCACTACAAGATTTTTCTTTCTTTATGTTATATGTACCCATTTATGCTGCTACGGTCATGAGTCGTCTGATACATGTCATCATTGCAAACTCGGAGCAGTTTCATCTGCGGCCAAATTAGGCTCTGTCTTTCACATCGGAATGGGACACGTTTCCGTGCACCCGATCCTGAATTTAATGGTTGGCAACAAAACCCGAATGTTTTTCTCAAGTTAGGTATGGAAGCATATAACAACAACGAAATAAACAGTGCACGAAAGTACACAACTGGATATCAAGAACAAAGACCGCCGTGAACAAGACTCTACTCACGTATAGATGAAAGATGCAGGGTAGGAAGGAGACAACCAACTCACCAATTAACGACTGCCAGCATGTGCAAATTCGACGGATCATCTTTAAACCGGACGCCAAATTCTGAATGATTTTCAGTGCTTGGCTAAGATCCTCGCGGTTTGACCACACCTAAAGTGGGTCTGCTGGTTTCCTTGAGCTACAAGTGGATAGGTCTCGATGCAGCTGACCAAAGGCAAGCCTAGGAGAGAAAGAACAGGGGCATACGTGACGCTAAAAGGCAACAGGGAAATTAAGCGAGCACAAGGAAAGAAACCGTTGGCCGTGCTTCCCCAAGCCGCGCCGCGTTTATAAATACAAGCACTCACTTATAGAAGACCCAGCCTGCCCTCCACCCCGATTTTCCCAGTTGGCCACAGCAGCACTGTACCAGCACCGCACCAGCAAGCACCCAGCCAGCACTGCCAACTTGCGTAAGCGGAAACAACAACCAAGCAAAATCACCACTCCTACCAATCCAGGCAAGAGCAAGCTTCCCATAGAATCAAGCTCAAGCTGAACCCACTTTTACTTGCACCTCACCTTTTTTATCCCTGGTTATTCCCCCCCTATCGTTGCTGGGTATAATACGGCGGCAAACGGACACTTGGCCATCCAATACCTCTCTACAGCTACAAATCCCAGCCTTTCACCCCAAGCTTCTGCCGCCCGGCCAACCGGAGTCTTTCTAAGGAACCAAAAAAAAAAAAAAACCCGCCGAACGTCGTCACGTCACAACTGATCGGCTACGTCTCATTGCAGCGTATCTCTCTGCATAACATCCATCTCAACTTCCACCCTAACTTGACTCTAAGTGCCGATGCTGCATGTGCTCTAGACTGGGGATTTTTGATACTGGATCATTTTAGACCGGGAACTTCGGCAAACAACATTTGTAGTTGACAGCTTTGCTAAGCCTTGCAAACTCAACTTCAGGTGTGTGTTTTGATTCGGAAGGCTTGACGCCGCTTTTTTCCCCCTATCACTACCTCACAGTAAGTGATTTAACCACCCAATTTGCTTTATACCCTGGTATCTTTTATTTTATTTTTTCCCACCTCTCCTCCCTATCATATCTGATGATCCCTCGATATGGATTTCCCCACACTTAATCAGGCTGCGTCATGCATGATTCGCTACCTTTCTTAATTTGTTTCTTAAAATGTCGGCACTTCTCGATATTCCGTTGTCATCATTTTCAATCTTCCCTATCACAGTACTCCAACATTTGCTTTGCCCGGGAGGCGCTTGCTGAAAGAGCTCGCCCACCTATTTCTTTGGTCTTGTATTCCGGATGCATGCATCTCACTCCCGGCGACCCACTATATCCCGTCACGTCGCGCTACACGGTCCCGTCGCGCTGGATAGCACATTGACACAGCTTTTATGTCACCAACTCTAGTTGATGACCTGATACAGAATTTCACACATTTCCAACTGACCTTCAAAACTGACATTTGCCCCGCAGCGAGCGAGATGTTCTGATACGTGCTTATAATATTACCCCCATCTAATACACACAATGGCTTCGAGGTGAGCTTCCCCACATTCTCAAATACAATGTCATGACATACTGATTTTTTTATAGATTGGACAGATTAGTCACGTAAGTATAGTATACATGACTTATTGATCTCGGTGGACACAAGGTTACGAATTTGTCCCAAAGTAACTTTTTGCTGTTCATCAATTTCACTATATCTACAAGTACGAAAAGATGACTAACACCTTTTTAGTATCCTTGAAACAGGGAGCACGAGATTAATCCGTGATACTGCCGTCAATCAGCTTGCCGACTGGCAAAAACAACATCCTGATGAACTTTTCAACCTTCTCTCTCGTGTTGTACCCTACCTGAGACACAAGGAATGGGAGACACGGAGAACCGCTGCTTCTGCTATCGGTAAAATTGCTGAGCATGCCCCTATCTATGATCCAAACCTTGGTGATGCACCCGCAGAGCCCAAGAAAGAAGAAGATGCCCCTGAAAACGGACATGTTAAAAAGGAGGAAGAGGATGAGGTGAAGACAATACCTCAAGATGATGGTCTCTTCAAATTGGAATCCCTCGATGTCGAGATGATTCTAAGGTACGGCAGGGAACTATTGCGTGGTGGTGGTATCGAGTACGGACTAGCGGCACTTGACCCCCAAGCACGGCTGGCACACCAGAAGAAGACGCTCGCCGGGCGTTTAGGTCTGCTTGGAAGGAGGTACGAAGATGAGGAGATCACTTACACAGGTGGTGATAATCTGGCTGCGCCCGGGACTCCGATGGACGCCACAAACGGCCATGGACATAACCGCACTGAAGGAGCTGGTGGACAGGCGCACGCGCCTGAAGAGTCTCAGCTAAGTTCTCGTCAACTCAATGTGCTGAAGCGAAAACGCAAGAGAGAGGCGATGAAGGCATCTCAAGGCAAAGGAGGATTTGGAGATCTGTCTGTCAGACGTTCAATGACATCAGGTTCCGAAAATATCGGAGATGACTCGCCAATGCCCGACGGAGAAGCTAAGAAAAACAGCAAAGTGAACGACTACTTTAACCTCGAACGCCCCGCCGATGTCGACGAGGAAACTAAAGTCGTAAGCGAATTCAAGGGGCCCGTAATTCCTATCAAGTCCGAACTCGAAGTCGAGGAGACTATGGAAGGTGCCGAGTGGCCATACGACCGACTGTGCGATTTCCTCAAGGTCGATCTGTTCGACTCCTCCTGGGAAACCCGACACGGAGCCGCCATGGGTCTCCGCGAAGTCATTCGAGTTCACGGCGGAGGCGCCGGCAGACGTCGCAACAAATCAAGAGAGGAGAACGATGCACTCAATCGAAAATGGCTCGATGATATGGCCTGCCGTTTGTGCTGTGTACTGATGCTAGATCGCTTCACCGATTACAGCTCTGATACCTCTGTGGCACCAATCCGGGAGACAATTGGCCAGTCTCTTGGATCTGTCTTGAAGCATCTCCCTTCACCATCTGTTTACAGCACCTTCACAATCCTCTACAGAATGGTGATGCAGGAAGATCTTAAACTTGAACGGCCAGTTTGGGCCGTGTGCCATGGTGGCATGATTGGTCTCAGATATGTTGTTGCGGTAAGGAAAGACCTTCTCCTTCAAGACAGCGACATGATCGACGGCATCATCAAGACTGTCATGAAAGGATTGGGAGATATGGATGATGATGTTCGCTCTGTCAGTGCTGCCACGTTAATCCCCATGGCCAAGGAATTTGTGACTTTACGACCCGCAAAGCTTGATGGTCTCGTAAACATAATATGGGAAAGTCTCTCGAATCTTGGTGATGACCTTAGCGCCAGCACTGGCCGTATCATGGACCTCCTCGCTACACTTTGTGGGTTTCCTGAGGTGCTTGAAGCAATGAAAGCATCGGCGGCACAAGATGAGGAACGATCCTTCACGTTGCTCGTTCCTAGACTCTACCCCTTCCTACGCCATACCATCACGTCAGTGCGCGTGGCAGTCTTGAAAGCCTTGTCGACCTTTGCCAAACTTGATGCAGAGACTTCACAGGGTTGGCTCAACGGGAGAATACTACGGTTAATCTTTCAGAACATCATTGTCGAAAGGGACAGGGAAGCGCTCAACATGTCCCTGGACTTGTGGGTATCACTTGTTGAAAGCCTGGCTACCAAACCTGCTGTCTTGGCAGACGAATTCGCCGCTCATATCGACCCCATGATGCAGCTGACCTTGCATCCCATTGGTGTTTCAAGAAACCCCATCCCCATGAATGCCTCCCTATTCCAAAAGCCCTCTGGCGGCACCTATACTATGCCTGGCGCAATTCAGCACACCCCTCGCAAACCATCATCACCCGATGGTTCTGATCGTGCTCCCAAACGCCGTCGAAAGTCTACCAAGGTTGATGAGACTCCTACAACTAGCCTGACTCACGATGTCGATGGCCACATGATGCAAGGAGACGTCGATCTTGTTGGCATGGATGTGCTTATTCGCTCTCGCATATCGGCTGCCCAGGCTATGGGCTTCATCATGTCACGAGTCCCTTCAGCCAGCTTGGACGATTATGATGCATTGTTGATTCCTGGTCTGGGTTCTGCATTCTCCTCGAGCCAAATGACTGCATGCGTGGTTATCGACGAGTACGCCAAAAACAGTCAGGCCCTTGGTGATTCTCCTCGTTACCTAGAAAACCTTCAACGCATCATCGATTCTGAACGACCAGCGGCTTACAGAGATCTCGTAAATTTCATCCAACGAGTTCGTACGCAATGCCAGCAGTTGATTCACCTCTTCCGCGACCATGGCAAAGTCTCACACAGTAAGCTTCCAACACTGCCTGTCGTGGTTCAAGGAGAAGCAGAGGCTGGTCCGAATGCCTTTTCCATCGTTATAGCTGAGAAGTGCATCGGCGATGATTACGAGAGGCTCAATAAGGCAATGCCACCGGGTCAGCGCATGATTGCCAGTCAACAGCTATCTGAAGCTCGCAGCATAACCATGTTGGCGATCGAAGAAGCCAAGGCTGCCAAGGCGGCTCGTGATATCCGTGTTAAGGCAGCGGCAGCATGCGCCATTGTCGGTATGAAAGTGCTACCTAAGAAGCCCAGCCCCTTAATCAAGGGCATAATGGACTCTGTCAAGACAGAAGAGAACCAACAACTTCAAGTTCGCTCAGCCGATACTATCGCAAGGCTCGTGCGGTTGTTTACTGAGAAGGGCCGAAAGGGACCAGCAGACAAGGTGGTTTCCAACCTGGTCAAGTTCTCCTGCGTTGAAGTTGCAGAAACACCTGAATTCCCCGTCCACGCCCGCAAAACCGATTGCGTGTTATCCATGCAAAAGGAGGAAGATCGTGTCGATCATCCAGATGCTGCTAAATGGGCGCGCGAAGCCAAGGCTGCTCGTGTCACCAGACGAGGTGCAAAAGAAGCATTGGAGATACTCTCCAGGACTTATGGCGCCAGCTTACTCGAAACTGTGCCTAGTCTTCGCACATTTATGGAAGAGCCTCTGGTCAGAGCCTTTTCCGATGCCTTGCCCGCAGAAGCGAGAGATCCCGAGCAGACTTTTGGACAAGAGATTGTCGATGCTATGTCTGTTATCCGTACAATGACGCCAACGCTCGACAAGGCTTTGCAACCTTTTATCATGCAAATGATGCCTCTCGTCATCAAAGCACTTCATTCAGAACTCTCGGTCTTCCGATATATGGCTGCTAAGTGCATGGCTACAATCTGCAGCGTTATGACCGTTGAAGGTATGACTGCACTTGTTGAGAAGGTTCTACCATCAATCAACAACCCTGTCGACCTCAACTTCCGGCAAGGTGCAATCGAGGCTATCTACCACTTGATTGCTGTAATGGGAGATACTATTTTGCCATATGTCATCTTCCTGATTGTACCGGTTTTGGGACGGATGAGCGACTCGGACAACGAAATCCGTCTTATTGCAACAACATCTTTTGCAACTTTGGTCAAGTTGGTTCCCCTTGAGGCTGGAATTCCGGACCCGCCAGGCCTATCCGAGGAGTTGTTGAAGGGGCGAGACCGCGAGAGAACATTTATCGCACAGCTGCTGGATCCGAAGAAGGTTGAGCAGTTCCAAATCCCTGTGGCAATCAAGGCCGAGCTGCGATCATACCAACAAGAAGGTGTCAACTGGCTCAACTTCCTCAACAAGTACCACCTCCACGGTATTCTCTGTGACGACATGGGTCTGGGCAAAACGTTGCAGACACTTTGCATCGTAGCAAGCGATCACCACCAGCGTGCTGAGGAATTCGCAAAGACACAGGCGCCTGACGTTCGAAGAATGCCGTCTCTTATTGTTTGCCCACCCACACTTTCAGGACATTGGCAGCAAGAAATCAAGACATATGCGCCATTCTTGAGTGTCACTGCATACGTCGGGCCACCTGCAGAAAGAAAGGCTCTCAAAGACAGACTCGGCGAGACTGACGTCGTGGTCACATCTTATGATGTCTGCCGTAACGATTCAGAAATTCTGGGTAAGCATAGCTGGAATTATGTTGTGCTGGATGAGGGTCATTTGATCAAAAACCCGAAGGCGAAGATCACGCAAGCTGTCAAGAGGCTAGCCAGCAATCATCGTCTCATTCTTACAGGCACTCCTATCCAGAACAATGTCTTGGAATTATGGTCGCTATTTGACTTTTTGATGCCTGGTTTCCTGGGTGCTGAGAAGGTCTTTTTGGATCGCTTCGCCAAGCCTATTGCTGCAAGCCGATTCAGCAAAGCCTCATCTAAGGAACAGGAAGCAGGTGCTTTGGCTATCGAGGCACTTCACAAACAGGTCCTGCCGTTCTTGCTGCGTCGTCTCAAGGAAGAAGTCTTGAACGATCTTCCACCAAAGATCCTGCAGAACTACTACTGCGACCTGAGTGACCTACAGCAGAAGCTCTTTGAGGACTTTACTAGGAAACAAGGCAAGAAGATCCAGGCGGAGGCAGGCAGAGAAGACAAGGAAGCCAAACAACACATTTTCCAAGCGCTTCAGTACATGCGGAAGCTGTGCAACTCCCCTGCTATGGTAATGAAGCCCGGGAGCAGCCTTTACGATGATACACAGAAGATCCTTGCCAAGCAGGGAACCTCGATTGAAGATGCACAACATGCACCTAAACTTACCGCATTGCGAGATCTTTTGGTGGATTGTGGTATCGGTGTTGAAGGCAACGACTCAAACGACCCTCTTTACCAGCCGATCAAGCCTCATCGCGCACTCATTTTCTGTCAAATGAAGGAAATGCTCGACATGGTACAGAACAAGGTTCTGAAAGAGTTGCTACCCTCAGTGTCGCACCTCCGACTCGACGGTTCTGTGGAAGCCAACAAAAGACAAGATATTGTCAACAAGTTCAACAGCGACCCGTCCTACGACGTACTCTTGTTGACGACCAGTGTTGGAGGTCTCGGGTTGAACTTGACAGGTGCCGATACGGTTATCTTTGTCGAGCATGACTGGAACCCGCAGAAAGATCTTCAGGCTATGGACCGAGCCCATCGTATTGGTCAAAAGAAGGTGGTCAACGTGTACCGACTTATCACTCGTGGAACTCTGGAGGAGAAGATTCTGAATCTCCAGCGGTTCAAGATTGACGTCGCATCAACTGTCGTGAACCAACAGAACGCTGGTCTCTCGACAATGGACACGGATCAGATTCTTGATCTCTTCAATGTCGGTGATGCCGCGCCAAATCTCTTGGCTGACAAGGAGAAGAACAACATTGATGGAAGGGAGGAAGACATGGTCGATATCGAAACAGGTGACGTACGTGCACCAGGAAAGAAGGCGTGGTTGGATGATTTGGGAGAGCTATGGGACAACAAGCAGTACGAGGAGAGTTTCGACCTGGACGACTTTATGAAAACAATGTCGTAAGCAGGAAGACCGAGTGCGCTAGAAGTTGGTAGCGGAGCGTGGTATCATGAATATTGGACGAGACAGTGGAACATGCTAGAATACGGTGTTTTGGAACCGTCGATAACTTTTTGTACAACAGCCTAGATCGTACATTTAGCGAAGGCGTACGTTTGCTTATGGAATGACTACGAAGAAACCTCAGGGTATAATCTCGAGCTATCGATGATGTTTACTGCAATGTGTCTGTTTGTTTCTCGAATCCTGCAGTTCACTAAATGATGTACTCATAGTCCCCCCTTGTTATGGACTCTGGTGGGCGTGGCGGTAAGGGCGAAGAAGCGCCTTCTCCAGAAGGCTGGAGGCACTGGCAAGGAAGGCGGCCCCGAGACTCTGCCTGTTTGGGGCCTCTCCTCTCCGACAATTTTTTTAAATTGTGGTAAATGGTATCTACGGTAAAAATCCAACTCCTTCGGTTAAAGGAGCAAAAGAAAGGTCTCGGAGGGAGTCGAACCCTCGCTGGCGGAATCAGAATCCGCAGTCATAACCGTTAGACCACGAAACCTTTGTCTCATTTATGTATATGATCCACAACTCGTTGTGTGGCTGTTGGAGAAATGGGTCATATTACAATTTATGAGGGAGTCATATCACTAGTGAAAAGATCTCGCGCTGCGTTGCGGGAATCCACTACGACCGACAGGTGGGGCTACTCTCACAGCCTGCTTGTCAGTGGGCAGATCGGTAGGTTGATCCCTAGCCAGTCATTCGCTCTACATTGGCAACCAATATCGCAGCTTCTAACGTCCGTCCAGGCCAAGCGGGCAGGTTTCCTCCGATCAAGAATTACCACCTCAACGAGGAATTTAATATCGTGCCAGATCGTTGCTGTGGCTTCTACGGAAGCGGAGTGTGCCTTTATCCTCGGCTATGTCCTTTGGAGCATCTACCAATGCACAAATGAGTTTTGAATGAGTTTCAATTGTAGCTACCTGAGTTCCCACCAAGAAAACCGTGCCGAAAAGTTCCCGTCTAAATGGGTGTCCGTTTGAGATATAATTAAGGATGAACAGTGCAGCTGAATAAAGGGCTGTTGATAAGAACTGGATTATTAAGCGTTCGTGCCTTGTCGAACTAGACCTTTGTGTCATACCCTGACGTCTAGACTAAACGTACATCATAACCCTTGGATCTGATATCATCCAGTAACCAGTCCATTGGTGTCACATACGTTGTGTCGCATCTGCTTTCCATTTTCCCCGAGGTGCCACTAACGATCATGCCCCCAATTCTTCCAGAGAAGTCAAATACACATGACCCAGAGTCACCCTTATCAGAAAAGGCTTTCCCTTCTTCTCCAATGATGCACCATTCTGATGATATGTAAGACCAACCGACGGCTGGAATGGCGCAAGATAGATTTAACACCATAAGAAACCCCAAGAGCATATCCGCTCTTCATTCCGCACTTGATCAAATCTGTAGGTTTGAATAGCTCTGACTCAGCGATTGTGTTTGGCCCGACGGAGAAGGGGAAGTCTTGGATGAATTTACAATAGCCAACCTTATCACAGACGGTCCTCGTCATTGATTTATACTGCTCGGTTGCAGGCAGAGTATTCAATAATGCGAGACGTGTTGCGGACTTGGATGCATCGAGTTCGATAAGGGCCCAATCCCTAAGACGCATCTGTTGGCCGATCTCAATTGGCGACGAGAACTCTAGAT
Source organism: Fusarium nodosum (assembly GCA_014898975.1). Lineage (NCBI taxonomy): Eukaryota > Fungi > Ascomycota > Sordariomycetes > Hypocreales > Nectriaceae > Fusarium > Fusarium nodosum. The sequence continues at coordinate 85,681 of JAAVUE010000139.1, read as the reverse complement.
GCCCGAGAGCGCGGCTACTGGGGCTCTTAAACTGATCGAGAAGAGACTTGCAATATTCCAATATCGACAGGCTTTCTTGAAAGTACGCAAGTGCCTTTCGGCTATCTCCTGGGTTCGGGCCATTCTTCCGTTTGGACAATGATGTGATCGATTCAGTGAGTGCAGCAGTCCAATTATCTAACTTGCAAATCAGATGGTTGTATTCGTCTGTTGAAAGCTGCATGATCATCACAGTATCCCGACTAGTGCCGTGTTTGAAGTCTCTTTTGTGGTATTTCTTCTCGACGACACTGTTGTCTCGTAGTGCAACATGTCGATAGGTGAGGCTATATGTCTTATTATCGCTGCCTTGAAAATATATGCCCTTAGTGCCTCCGCCAGGCAAGCCGTCATCAGGTGAAATTCAATTTCCAAGGTACTCGGAAAGTGAAACAGTATTCGAGCGAGTCAGGGTCAGTGAGCAGTGGCATGCTGGTAAACTTGGCAGCATGTGTACCAGCGGGTGTGTCTGGCTGATGTGCTGCCATGGGTTCCAGGGCGGAGGAACAAGTGATGAGGGCGGCCTCTTTCATTTCCATCTGAACATCTTGAAGTCCATACTTATGGAGAATTTGCTGGCACTCCATCACTGTGAAAAGTGCTTTTCTAAACTCCGTGGAATCCTTGTTGGCCGGGATGAGCATCGTAACAGGTCTGTCAAACTTCTGTCTCGTGACGTATTACAAATCTTTGTATCCTACTCGTAAGATATCGATGGCGTTCCATTTGACCTCCTTTTCATTCAAACACTCGATAATGTCTCGTCGAAGGGGTCCTGTTTCAGTGTTTCACATGTCCTTGATTGCATGGTCGCCGACGACTTCAAGCCTCTTGTAGATTGGCATTGTATCGCATTGTGGAACCGTTGATGTTAAGTCTTTGGGTTCGGCTGCCATCAGCTCGATCACCTGCTTGGCTTTGAACATTGCAGTCTTCTTCTCCTCATATTTGTTCTTGCGAGGAGAACTTAGCACCTTCAGAAAATTGTCGCGCTTCTTGCCAGTGACAGAGTCCCTCCACTCCTCCGATCGCTGAACGTGTGGGACTTGCGCACATTTGCTGCTCTGTTCTTTTCCAATGTCGCGATGGTAATGCTGTGTTGGAATTTGGCTCCTTCTGACATCTTGTATTCCCTGGCCTCCTGAGTTCATTAATAAACCTTTGTCTGCCACATGTTAAGAATTCCGGAGACAAAGCTGCCCGTCTTCGGATCAGCTGCCAACGTCCAAGTTGGATTTTTTTGATTGTTTTGCGGAATGCTCGTCGCAAAATGAAACCAGGGAGCGGGTTCCCGGTTTTCTTCTCCTGTGCCCGTAGGACTCGAGCGAGGTTCAACCGAGTGAACCCGTACTTGTCGCCGGATTTTGTAGGGTTGTCGGAGGCATTCTGTTTTGCATCACTCTGCCGGAGGAAGTAGCTTGGGGTTGCCGGCTCTATACCAGCCCACTCAGCTACTGCGTTCCAGAGCAGATCGTGGTAAGCGCATATTGCCATAGCTATGTTCCGATGTAGAGGATACTGCAAATGGTACGAGAAGAGTACCAACTGCTTGATATCCTATGTGGACTTTGCCCGTACAATCTAAAGGGACGGCTTTTCGCCAAAGACCTTGAGACCGAGATCGATCAAGTTCAATCTTGACAGCCTCAACAGTTTCGTCCAGGTTGAAATAATCCCTTCATTGTTGTACGTTCTCTTCGCTAACGAGAAAGATGACCTTGGAGATTGAGTTGAGCCAGCGAGTGAACCTAACACACTCATCTCGAATTTGAGACCAGTTCATGTAGGCAGTATCCCACTTGACACACCCAGGAGCAAGGAGCAAAGGCCTCTCGGATTGGAATGTTGTCTTGGGTCTTCACACAGTCACTGATTTCCAGCTTGGCTTGCTGAGCTCGCAAGGATGGTCAGCAGTTGCACGGCGATGAGATACCTGCGACTGTAGTTAGCACTAAGGAGCAAAGTAGGTAGGCAGGGCCAGGATTGACTGACTGCTCAGAGTGCTTTTGCTTTTTTGCTTTGCTTACACTGACTCCTCTTTGGAGTAGTATGGTATTGCGACAAGTAGCTTCGAGGGTATTTGGCAAGTATCCGTACTTGGTGCCTCGACTATCCAGCATGCCCTTCCTTGCCTTAGGGATATAGTGTACAACCTGGGCCTCGACAACCACAAGCGAGTTCTTAACAAACTCAATATCACCGCGTAATTGGTTTAGTGGTAAAATTCTCCGTTGCCATCTGTGTTTCTAATGAAACTCGTAAGCTCGGGGAGCCCTGGGTTCGATTCCCAGATTACGCATCGATACTTCCTTTTTGCCGTTCATGATAGTCCATCATTTACTTATAAGGCGATCGATCATCTTCGTGTTGTTTTGCGGCTCATATATGTAATAGCTTATATGCTAATGAGTGGTAAACTTAGGTAGGTGCTTCAGGCGATAGGTTGAACAAGATATTAGTAACAAGCCATCCGGTAAAGTGGAGGTTGAGCGTGCTACGACTATTGCTGAACATTGAACGTTAATATAGGTATATGGAGATGGGGAAGTGAGTGGGGAGTACTGACCAGTGCGATGCTTAGCCCACGAGAGAATGCAAAAGGGGTGGACGTGATTCTTGGGTCGCGAGGGCAGGTGAAACGGTAGTCCGGGTCAAGAAAAAGGAAGACACGAGAACGTGTCTAGTGTTGTAGGCGTACTGCAGTAGTGATGAGAGGTTGAAGGTCGAGTCGCTTTGCTTTTGCTGCAAGTCTTGGTCCTTTTCGGTGTCCGCAGCGAGTGGNNGCGTAGCCAGCGGCCAGCCATCCACAGATCCCAACTGCTGGCAGAGCAGGTATCCAGCCGTATTGTATGTGTTGAATGTTGCACACGAGAAAGAACAGGTAGACAAATTTCATTTAGAAGAAGAAGAATGAAACCTAAACTCATGGTCAGTGAGAAGAAATAGGCACATTAAATACCGCCGAGAGGCGTTGCAGAGGGGTAGGCTCACATGTTTATGATGTTCTGCAGATTTGCGAATGCACGAGTAGAATAAATTGAAGGAGGGGAAGATGAGAAGTTGCAGGTGCTAGGCACCGATCTCAACTTCACCTCGTCCACGTGATGGGTATTGCAGGCAGGCAGTACGGCTCGGATCAGGTAGCCTCAACAGGTAGGTACCTAAGAACAGGCAGGTACTGCCTACCCGATCAACCTTCCCGTCTATCATTTCTGGAAGCTCTTCACGATTGTTATCTGGCTGTATCGAAGTAGGTACCTACACTGTACTTCTTTCCTGCCACAAGGAATAAGACCTGACTGAAATGTCTCTAACTTACGTTGGAGGGTCAGAGATATTTAAAAGTTTTAGATCGGGTTTTCCTAAAGATTTATTTTTATATAAAATATGGCCTAATGGGTGCAGCCATGTGACCTTGGTTACCTCGACCACAGTCTATCTTACTACTGTACTACTGGGATAACAGTGTTGTAGTTGTTGCTCTCCTATTTGTTTGTTGTACCACAAGGTTTATAAAGGAGGTCTATTACTGTTGTGCTTCTGTTGTGAAACTACATCTGGCTCTGGGAAACTGCTTTTTGGTACTGTAGAAACATCGACAGTATGACTAGCATCAGTCATTGATCCACTTGCTATCACTGTGAAATATCAGGTAGAGCTGTTTGTTTCTACTCCTGACCTTCAACAGAAGGCTTCAGCTTTCAAGTATATTTGGTGTTCTCATCGGCAATATCAACTTGCCTGCACAGGTCGAAACCTTAATTGATGATAACACAGTAGTAATGTTACTTTCATAGTAATTGGGCTTTGATAAGAATAATCATATATGTGACTAATGGAACAGCTGCCTAGCTGTGCGCAACAACCAGCTTTCTTCAAGGTGAACACGCAGGCGACCAAGCTATTTGACCTTTCCCAAGTGATCAGAGGGCACACATAGCAAGTAACAGCTTCTTGTACCTCGATACGAACCCCTGATTTCCATAACAGCATCATACTATGTAAGAAGTAGATTGCCGTGGTTCATTCGTCGCCAAGTTGCCTTCATGCTTCATTTTTCTGGCGAATGAATTGTTGCCCAGAGGTAGATCACCTACCCAGGTGTATCACTGCTATTCCCAGTCCTCTCCGTCCTGATGGCTCGGCCGACGTCGCCCGGCTAAAGTATTTATTTGATGGTCATAATCGGAGCTCCTCGTAATCGAGGAAAACAAACAGGTCTCACATATGCTTCTAAAACCTCCCGATCACCGGTCGGGCTGTAATGGAGATTGAATACCAGCGGCTCTTCCGCCACGGAGCTGATAGATCATGAGACCTATTCCGGGCAATAAAAGACGGACAGTCTTATATCTCAAATCGGGGTTGTCATCGGAGCGGAAGTAATCATGACGGCAAAGTATGGGATATACGTACCCCGAGATCGGTCTAAGCGGTTCTGGGCAGATATTTTGCATGTTTCGGCTCCCGATATTGGAGCCGGTTTATCGGTTCCGATGATCAGGTCTCTATCCAGGATTGACCTTTGTATTAATCATTTTTTGGTCAATAGTCTGCAGTTCGTCTAGACTTTCTTGGTTTTCATAGATAAAGCTAAAGATAAATGCTGATTAGAGAGGACTCCATCACAGTCTAATCCATTAATAACGTAGATGCGCCTGTAAACTCAGATCTTCTGCGGGTCCGGCAATTGTTCCCGGTCAACGTCTCTTCTCTTTCTCCCCACGTTCTAACGATTCCTTGACACACACCCTCCAGAGCCCATGTCTATTATCTACTTCCTTTTGACGAGACAAACAAGACAAGGCCGGACCGGACCGGACATTCGAAGCTTCGAACTGTATACTACGTAGTAGAATAAACGCCTTCGGTTCACTCAATTCAACGCCTTTGCCCGTTTAATTACCGCCTGCGAACCCTGGAGCATAGATCTGGAAGAAGCCTCCCCTGGTTATCCTGCAGCTGAGCGGGACTTCAGTGTGCTTTCAGAAAACACCACGGACCGGGAGTGGAAGTGTGGGTTCGACTGTGACGATAGCTTCGTTGTCTCAAAAAGGCCATCTGGACTTTTCAATACAGCAACAATATGGCATTGAAATCGTAACCTGCTTATACCATTCTCATACATAGAATCACTAAGCAGTTTCAGATAGAAGAATAAAATGTATTATATTCGTCTTTTACTTTCACTGCCTACCCTAGGACAACCTACATGCCCACATCGACTCGGGACTCAACCCCGATCAAGTCTTTCGTCCCATACCCCCGATTCTGAGCCATTCTACAAAAGTACATATGAATCTTTCTCTTCGCTGTAGTAACCTAGAGCTCCTGCAGTCCTTCGTGTTGAAGTACTGCAACCGTAACTTGACCCCTTACTGCAAAGCCTTGATTGGCATCACACCCTTTCATTCCATGTTCGGTTAAGGAGAACCCGGTTATGAGGTCATTAGATTGGACATCTGTCGGCTTCCTGGGTCAATATGCAGTCGGCTTCCGCGTGCGTCACAGTAGATCAAGAAATTTGTTTGCTCATTCATAGGGATTCATTCCCTTGTATATAACTCTCATCTGGGTATTTTGTTTCCACCTTTTGCCAGCCGTGTTTTCCTCCACATAGCTCAACTTTATGGATCAATGTTTGTCATAACCATCTTGGTAACTGTAAACTCATCAATGCCGTACTTGCTTCCTTCTCTTCCGAATCCACTCTGCTTGATGCCACCAAAAGGTGCGGCAGGATCGCTTAGTACGCCTAAGTCATATTAGTAAAACCATATAATCTTTTGACCAGGAAGACTTACCGCAGTTGACACCAATCATACCAACTTCCAAAGCCTCGGCAACTCGATAACATCGGTTCACATTCTCGCTAAAGAAGTAACCTCCCAGACCAACGTCGCTGTCATTGGCAAGCTCGATAACCTCCTCCTCGGTATCAAATGCAAAGAAAGCGGCAACTGGTCCAAAAGTCTCGTCGCTAAAGACCTTCATGTCAGGCGTCATATCGGTCAACATCGTGAGGTCGAAAAAGTTAGGTCCAAGATCCGGTAGACGCTTGCCGCCGTGGATAAGCTTGGCTCCCTTTGAAATAGCATCTTCAACATGCTCAGCAGTCTTGGCTACTGCACGGTCATGAATAAGAGGACCGTGAGTCGTCTTCTCGCCGAAACCGTCTCCAACGACAAAGGTCTTGACGACGTCGAGGACCATCTGGACGAACTTGTCGTAAATACTGCGATGCACAAAGATACGGTTGGCGCAAACGCAGGTCTGACCAGAGTTTCGGAACTTGGAGGCGATGATACCCTTGACAGCCTTTTCCAAATCCGCATCCGCAAAAACGATAAAGGGGGCATTTCCGCCCAGCTCAAAGGACAGTTTTTTGACGGTTGAAGAAGACTGGTTCATAAGAAGTCGGCCGACACCCGTTGAGCCGGTAAAAGAAACCTTCTTGACCTTGGGATGGGTGGTCAAGACTTTCCCAACCTCAGCAGTGTTGTCTAGCGCAGTAATTATGTTAACAACACCAGCGGGGATGCCAGCGCGATGCGCCAATTCAGCGAGTGCAAGAGCTGTTAGAGGGGCCTCAGCAGGAGCCTTAATAACAACGGTGCAGCCTGCAGCCAGCGCAGGTCCAGCCTTGCGAGTAATCATGGCGGCAGGGAAATTCCACGGCGCAATAAGACCGCAAACACCCACGGGCTGCTTAATTGTTGATAGACGGCATGATGGGTTTGATGCCTCGATAGTCTCGCCATAAATTCGAGGAGCCTCTTCTGAGAACCATTCAAAGAAGTTCGCAGCGTAGACGGCCTCTGTCTTAGCATCTGACCAGACTTTGCCGTTCTCAAGAGTGATAAGTCGTGCAATGTCGTCGGCATTTTCCATCATGAGGTCATACCAGCGGCGGAGGTACCGGGCTCGCTGTCGTGCCGGCGTTTTGCGGTATGTTTTGTATGCGGTATCGGCGGCGATGATGGCAGCTTCGGTATCATTTGCGTCGAACTCAGGGCAGCTTCCAAGCTTTTGAAGAGTTGCAGGGTCTGTAGAGATAGTAAAGTCAGGATATCTGTAAGTGTGCTGATAATACCCAGGACTGGGGCTTGGATTGGCTGGAGTGCTTACTCTCGACAGAAAAGTCCTTGCCGGACTTTGCAGCTACCCATTGTCCATTAACGTAGCACGCGTTCTTGATGAGCGAAGGGTCGCTAAGCTGTACAAAAGGACAACATGTCAGTGATTCTGTTGCTGGGATGCAGATGAGCTGCATGACATTATGTGAATGCTACACACCTTTGGAGAGGCCATGATGCTTATCGGTCCGCTGTTGCTTTATGGTTGCAATAACAGAATTGTGTATGAGACAGGCTAAGATCTTGGAAGTGGCAGACAACTTATGATAGAGGAGACAGAAGTTGTCTCATATATGGGGTATCTATGATGAGCCCTTAGTTTTCTTGCTTACGATTTTCTCGGATCCCCACGTCGCTTCCGACGATGGTCTTGTACAAGAGTGACAAATATGATAAGAATTTGGCCGAGTTAGTAACTGCCGTAGTTGGTGCGACAGTAGCAGTAATGGTGACGCTGAATCACAGACATCTCCATTGGATCTGATTTCCATGACCCGGTCCCGTGGCCATTTTGAGAGCCGGGCCGGTGGGGGCGTGTATGATGGAGTAGAGGGCGTTTATGAGGGAAGAAGGTTACAGCGGAGAAGATGGAGGTGGGGGAGGAAGTCTTGGTGGGTGTCTCGGAACCGAAGGTGGGAACCGGCGGCGGAGAATGGGAGCCGACAAGCTAAAACCCCACGAAAATAGAGACATGAGTAAAAAATAGGAAGCTTCTGGCGCCTCAATTGACAACGCACAGACAGTAGAAACACTCACATGGGACATCAGTCAAGGATTGAGTGGAACATGTACCGAAATTCATTTCATCATTACGTGACAAAGGAGGTCACCGAGAATTGAGGTCTGGGGATCGATTTGCGGATGGTGGGGTAAAGGTGAAGGAAGGTCGGTCGGTCTAAGCTCAACAAGTATACCTTCCATCTCGACCACGAGGACATCTGAAGGAACAGTTTGAAAGATATTCCTACCATCAGTGAAAACAAGATAACTTCAAAGTTCTACAGAGTAAGACACAGCAGCAAAGACCTTGAACATTGTAACACTGTATACTCTAGCTATTCTATCGACACTTTCGCCATCAACCAAGGTACACGCCTTCCTCGCTAAATCCACACTAATTGCTGGGTCTCTGAGGTGGCGTCCGAGCCTTACAATAGGTCCCGTGAGACATTGCTCCGGCTCTGAGCCGGCCGGTCTCTCGACTCCGGCCCCACGAAGTCTCCATGAGCCGCAAACAATTGGCGATGAGCAGGGAGGCAGAAGCATATCGATGCCATCCATCAACATTTTTAAACAATGGCCGACATTTTAGTGCCACCGGCTTCCGAAAGCTCCAGCTGCTTGCTACCTATAATAGCTCCCTCCCCCAGCTTCCATCCCACCTCGAATCTCTTCAGGTCATCTTAAATCTCTTTCCTCACATACACAATTGAGATACCCCGAGGAAACAAATACTTTAATTCTGATACCACCTTCACGATGCCTTCTTTCGTTGAGAACGCTGTTCGCACGGAGATTCCTGGCCCTGTCTCCAAGGCCAGCTCCAAGCGTCTTGATGCTATCTTCGATGCCCGTGCCGTTCACTTCGTTGTTGACTACGACAAGTCTCACGACAACTAGTAAGTGCCTGGTCAAGATATCTCCGGAGAATATGAAACTAACGCTTTGCAGCATCGTCGATGTTGATGGCAACAAGTACCTCGATGTCTACGCTCAGATTGCCTCCATCCCCGTTGGCTACAACAACAATACCCTCATCGAGGCTGCCAAGTCCCCCGAGATGATCTCTGCTCTCGTCAACCGACCCGCCATTGGCAACTTCCCCTCCGACCAGTGGGTCGACATCCTCCGCAATGGTCTCATGAAGGTCGCCCCCAAGGGTCTTAGCTACATCTTCACTGCTCAGTCCGGATCTGAGGCCAACGAGCTGGCCTACAAGGCTGCCTTTATGCTCTACAGCCGTCGCAAGCGTGGTGATGCTGAGTGGAACGAGGAGGAGATCGACTCCTGCATGGAGAACTCCAAGCCTGGCTCCCCTGAGCTCGCCATTATGAGCTTCAAGAACTCTTTCCACGGCCGTGGTTTCGGCTCTCTCTCCACCACCCGCTCAAAGGCTGTCCACAAGCTCGATATTCCCAGCTTCAACTGGCCCCAGGCTCCCTTTCCTGCTCTCAAGTACCCTCTCAAGGACCACGCCGAAGAGAACGCTGCCGAGGAGAAGCGATGCCTCGAGGAGGTCGAGCGTATCATGACCACATGGCACTGCCCCGTTGCCGGTCTTATCGTTGAGCCTATTCAATCCGAGGGTGGTGACAATCACGCTTCCCCGTCTTTCTTCCAGGGTCTCCGTGACATCACCAAGAAGCACGGCTGTGTCCTTATCGCTGATGAGGTCCAGACCGGTTTCGGTGCTACCGGTTCCTTCTGGGGACACGACCACTGGAACCTGAGCTCTCCTCCTGACATGGTCACCTTCTCCAAGAAAGCCCAGACTGCTGGCTACTTCTTCGGAAACGAGATGCTCATCCCCGATAAGGCCTACCGCCAGTTCAACACCTGGATTGGTGACCCAGCCCGTGTCATCATGTGCAAGGCTGTCATCCAGGAGATCCTCGATAAGAAGCTGGTTGAGCAGACCGCCCGCGTCGGTGGCAAGTTGTACGCCGAGCTTGAGAGCCTTGCTGCCAAGTACCCCGAGCACATCCAGAACCTCCGAGGAAAGGACCAAGGTACATTCATTGCCTTCGACACCAAGGATCCTGCCGGCCTCGTCCGCTCCATGCGCCACATCGGAGTCAACATCGGTACCTGCGGCAAGAACACTGTTCGTCTCCGACCTATGCTCATTTTCAACGAGGAGCACATTCCCGCCCTCGTCGGTGCCTTTGACAAGGTCATTGGTGCTATGTAAAAAGGCTATGAACTTGGTTGTCGAAAAAGAATGGGGGTTTAAGCATCAAATTTATCACTAGCGTTGCATTGTTATTGTTGTTTTATATACAAGAAGCCTGTTATTGGGAACGCCTCAGGGAAATGAAAAGGAGTAGGATACCGATATTGTTGAGCTGGTAATATACCCGGTGAAACAGGCGTCATCTGAGACGAAACTGGATCTACACAAGAAGTACTTTTAGGATATGAGGAATGATAAAAAAGAATTATCATGAACTTCAGTTGAATTTTCTTATAATTCATGTGAAGCTTGATTGAAATGCAAAAATGGGATTGCCTTGAAGTTTTACAAGACATGGGCCCAACCCATGGACATGCAACGCGCTGCAAGATGAAACCGATTCGGCATTACTCTAAGCCACCTTCGATACACCGCGCTTCGCTCGGCAGCGCTCTTGCTTCTCGACTGTTACAACATCTTGAACAATCTTGTCCAGCAAGAGACCTAGGCATACTCGGACTTCGATGAACAAGGTATGTTATTGCACCGTTTCACTGAACCAGGGATGCATAGACTGGGTTACTTGCTGTGGCTTGCAGTAGTAGCAAGTAAGAAGATAGAGATTTACAGTTGTTAAGAGCGGCAGTTTGGCGTATGTATAGCAAAGGCAACATGTGTACATGTCAAATACCGTGCGGAGAGGAAGTATTCATGTCGGATTTAGTCGGCTGAGTGAGAGCTCTAACCGGATGTTGGTTAAGAGGCTGATGCTGCATGTACCGCACGCAAGATGCAATCTCTAGATCCAAATTCCTTTTTCCTCTACCCGGACGTCAGCTACTTTGCCAGGGTGTCAGACTCCTTTCATTGGCTACTGGCCTTTTACTACCTCTTGGAAAGGAACTTGTACGAGAAGCGTTGGTGTTTAAATATGCCGCTTTGAGACAGCCACAGGACAAGATGTGGTGGATGTGCAGTTGAAGAGTTACGCGAGCCATTGACAGCGAGCAGTCATTGTCGGGGCCGAGATGATGACGCTCGGATTGCCGAAGGAGTTGTCTGTTTACTGTGATCCGGGGTACATGTCGGCGTGTTTCGTGCTGTTGATAGACGACATACTCTGCATGGAGGTGACGATCCAGAGCTACCAATGCCCCTACTCGGAACCGACAAACCCCGCGATCGTACTAAAAAGCTGAAGAGACAACAAAGCTAAGGTCGTGGGTGAGACCTAGGTGTGTTGGCAAGTATGCCTAAGGTTTGATGAATCCGTACTGGAGCTTGGGCATGAGTGTTATATACATAATGAATAGGTATATATGATATCCAATATAGCATCCTACACATGATGAGCTTGCGAAATCTTGCATATTGAATGAGTACCGTGCTCAATATTCGATTAGTGCCCACCCCCATAGATGCTAGGATACGATCTGTAAAGCTTTCCTTGTCGCTTTGACATGCATTCCCTAGATAAAGTGAGGCATTGGTGGTCTGTGAGTTGAGATATGTACGGCATCGTGTGAAGTTAAGTTGGGCAAAAATTTCTAGGCCGTTACCTCGATGTCCTCCGAAATAGGCTCATCAGCGCCATTTGTTATACCTAGGTATCTATTCAGAGAGACTATAGTATTATGTAGACAGGAGCCAATATATTGTTGACTGATATCTAAATTAACTGACTCGGCAGCTCAGATAGGCAGACCCTTGCCTGTTCCATGTGGCATCTCCCCCATGCAGTATCATTCGTTTATACCGAAAACATAGTGGGCTCGGCTGATCTAGAGCCAAGACAAATCGACTTTGCTTTTGACGCAAGGACTCTGTCGAACATCTTACGATTCGAGAATTGTCTCGGAAACATTCAAGACCAATATGACTTGATGATGTTGCGCTCTCCGCCCCGCCCCGCTCCGCCGTAGAAAGAGAGAGCCTGAGATGATCCTTGCCCGGAGAGCCTTGGAAAGCGCCTGTCTAATATCTCACTCGCACTGCTGTATCAGTCTGTCGGGATCGAGAGCTAACAGCATTCAAGCGTAACTATGACAAGGTACAGAGCATTGCATTCTGAAGAAGCCAAAGTCGAGGCCCTTCACCCACCTCGAAGAAACAAAGCAAACAAAGTCATGTCTCTTCATCGCTACAACCGATTGACCTCGCGCACCAACCAGGTCATTCCAGCTGGGCTTGCAGCAACATCAACAGCTACAAGCTTCCAACAGAGCCAGGGTTGGTGCAGTGTGACCTTGCATACCTAGTAGGTAGTTTATTAGCGCTACTCCCAACTTGCTGAGAGATCAGCCTGCAAGTTCTCAGCTCAGTTATTGATGGTATCTACAATCTATATTAGGAACAATCCCATACCATTGCTTCAATTCGATCATATCTTAGGATCTACGTTACACTGTTATTACGTATAGTTTCTCTCCACAAACTGAGCCTCGTCATTCAGCCTTGACTCACTGACAGATCTCAAAGACAAGGTGAATCCAATCCTGCGGTTCCGCTAACAGGACTAGTCCTGGCGGGGCACTAGTTTTATAGGTTGCTCCCCGCGTCTATCTTTCTCTGGCTTCCTTCCACTGTACCTGACTTTATTCCTCTTGCCTCTCTCCGAGCTTCTCTCGCTCGGACTTTACTTGTTTCAGCCAACAATACGATCTTGTTTCGGTCAATTCTATCATAACAGCGCTGTTCGTCACTTCACTAGATACCCTACATATCCGCCACTGTATAGGAGCTCAAAGACAAGGAAGAAGCAAGAAGAAAGCACAGGAAATCCACCGAGTCTGACACCATCAATCAAACTGAACCCTTCCTGTCTGCAAGAGTTGCTTCTGGAAAGCTGACTCTTACCAATTGCATTGGCCAACGTCCAGTCGCTGCGCTGCGCTACGCTACGCCAAGTTGCGCATCCACTCACAAGGGTCCTGGATGGAACCATTCGCTTCCAAAGCCTCCAGCTACTAAGCCTAGCCTTGATCTACCTTCACCTGTCCGTGGGCCGTAAAACCACTTCGATCCGCTCAGCTTAAACCGTCAACTCCAGTTACCCCCGACCCTTCAAATCCCATCATACGTCGCTCTTTTGTTGCCTCGCCCCGATCTCAAGCTCCCGACTCAATTCGCTGGGATCTACGGGCCTCCCGTCGCTCGAGGTCCCGGGATTCCTTCAGCTCCGACAGTCGCAACTCAAAACCCGGCCCCGCGCTACTATACCTGGCGCATCTCCTTGTGACGGGAAATGGACAAGCAAGAACAAAACCTGCAGAAGAACAGGCAGCGCCAAGCCGAAAGAGAGCGCAAACGAGCCCTTAGAGCGTACGTTCCCGCTTTATGCGCAATTGATTATACCATTGCGCGCCGAAGTTCTTGGTCGGAAGGGTACAATACAGTACAGGATGCTTAGATATCTCTTTCTCGACCTCGAACCTTGGATGTGCTCAGCCCAGCTCATATCTACCGCCTGCTCACCCATTGTTGATAATAAATTCCTGTTCGCCCTTTACTGACTTGACTGGTCAATAGTTGCGACGGCTGCCGACGTCAGAAGGAGAAATGTGATGGTGGTGTACCATGCCGAAGGTGCACGCGCCTACGTCGACAATGCGAGTTTCTGGGCCCGACTGCGCGAGATGGTGAAGGTGGCGATAGTTCTGGAAGGTAAGTCACGGAGCTATCCCTCAGTCCTTTGGGAAGCTTCACAAACTGACTTGGGTACCGCGCGTGTGTAGGAACCGAAATGGTGCAAGCAACGCCGAGCTCCTCCAGCGCATCTCCTGCATGGAAAAGGTCATCACTCACTTTGCTGGCAATGTTGCTCTAGACACAGAATCGCTAAAAGCCATGACTGCGGCGATCGATAATAAAACTTTCGATGCGTCTCAATTTCAACGACAGGCCCCGATCATGGACTCTCCGAGCTCCGAATATCTAGGAGCGGATGACGAGAACTACACTGTGCAGCCTCTGGATAATAACACCACACGTAAGTCTTACTGTATTTGATGAGATGTTGCATTGCTAATTCGGTTGGTAGATTACTCAGGCGAGTTCTCTCATTGGAACTTCTCCATGCGAATAAAGCAGTGGATTGAACAATGTGTCCCAGAGCGTCACGTATGACTCCCGCCTTGCCTGTTAAAACAATTAAAGTTAACCATTCTTAGGATGCACCGGGTCCTCTCAGTTTCAAAGAATATTACCGTGCTGAGGAACTTCAGTCGGCCAACAATACACAAGCATCGCTTTCTGCTTTGCCACCTCGATATGTTGCTGATTTTCTGGTTCAAGCATTCTACAAGCATGCCGAAACCAACTATTTTTACGTTGAACGTGGGTGGCTCACCGAACAGATTGATCTCATCTACCAAAACCCCGGTGCCTTTTCTCGGCGCGAAGTTGGGACTCTTTGCATGATATGGATCATCTTTGCCATTGGTACTCAATATGCATACCTGGATTCAGTCTCAGGCAGAGATGCGCACGGAAAGTCCAACGACTCAAGTCCATTCTCTGAGGACACAATTGGTGTCATGTTCTACCAACAAGCCTGCAAGCTAGTTCCTGATGCCATCACAGTGGCGTCACTAGAAAGCGTTCAGGCTATTTTGCTTATTGGCATCTACACCCTACCGCTTGATGCGTCAGGATTGTCATACATATACCTCAATCTCGCGGTGAAACTTGCTATCCAGAACGGTATGCACAGGAAATGGCCTGCTGAAGGTCTTGATCCTTACGTACGCGAAACGAGAAATCGTGTGTGGTGGACAGCCTATACCACGGAGAAGTATGTGCATCTGGTGCAATTATCTAATATTCCAAAACTAACCGTTCAATAGGCGAGTTGGTATTTACCACGGACGACCACTATCTATTCAGAGTAAGGATGTGGATGCGGATATGCCTGTGGATCGGCCAGACATCATGCCATCCAATGCCACCAATGTTGCACACATGCTTGCAACCCTGCGATTAAACCAGGCCCTTGGAAGAATCGCACATGAGATGTAAGTAATTTGTACTGCAGTGAGACCTTGACACTTCAGACGCTAACTATTGCTACAGCTCGGTGCTTCGAACCTCACAGAAACATGGGATGAATGAAGGTCTGCAGCGAGTGATCGACATGAAAGAGGAGCTTCGAAAGTGGTGGGAGTCCCTCCCCGAAACCGCATACCGTGACGAGGTGAATCCTCAGAACCCAATTTCGCGAGCAGATACACATCTCAAGCTGGAGTATTGCCTTCTGCGGATGTATGCTGGGCGACCATTCATCTTACCTCGCGAAGTCGTTCGTGGTAACGGGAGCACATCGAGTTCACCCGCCGATTCTAACAGCCAGCGCCCTAACACTCCACATAAGTCAAATCCCCGCTCAATCCTGGTAGCCGACTGCGTCGAGGCCGCCTTGACTATTATCGATACCTGTCATCTGCTTCAGAGCACCATTGGTCTTGCGCGCGCCTCGTATACGGAATTCAGTTCTTGCCGTGCTGCCTTGCTTGTCATCATTACTCAATGCTTACTAAGGAAAACAGACCGGTTGCGTGACGCTCTACGCACCGGCATGGCAATGATCAAGGAGATGTCGGCAGGTGGAGAGTCAGCCCGGTCAGAAGCCTCCCTTATCGAAGTTTTCGAACGTGCTATATCGAGACTTGACGCTACTATTGATTCGTCTGGCCGCGAGACTGATTACTCACGATTCAAAAAGTGGGAGTTGTTATGGAAGAACGATGGGCCTGTTCAAGATTTCAGGCCCGAAGAGTCACCCGAGAGCTCAATGCCGTTACCGCAGAACCCAAACACCTTCTGGAGAGGCAACATAGGCACAGCAACTGCGCGGCCTGGTATGCCAGCTATGCATGCTGCGAGCCCATTTGTGGGCATGGATGCGAATTTCCCGTCTGTGCCTCAAGTGATGGATGAGTTTTCGACGCTGTTTGGATACGGGTTTGGACCAAGCCCTGAAAACATGGGCGGCACAGCTAATGGGGGCATGTGGATGGGGCCCTGAGCGACTGATCATCCGTATCAAGTGCAACAGCTCGCGTTCTCCAAAGGACCAGGAGGGCATTGTTAGCCGTTTTGGCTTACTTTGAAGACGTGATCTTTTACTGAAAGATTGAGAATCAAATTTCGGAGATCCCCAATCCTTAAAATTCATCCAGGGTCATTACAGCTTTACGAGAGTGCTGGATTCCGCAGGGAGGTTTAGTTGGAAGAATCCATTTCTTACCGAAACGGCAGGATTTCAAGTGTATTCTCTTGGCAGGATAGCAATACTGATGTCACGAAGATTGGGCGGCGATTGGTCTGGTTATACCTGGTAAATCCGGGGATGATCACTTCCGAATCCCTGAGCGTGTCGATTCCTCTGGTGTACAATTGAAAGATATGGAAGTGCAGTAGGAGAGATACCCCGATATTCGGTTGCTTCAAGAGTATGGAACCGTGGAATTTGTTCCCGGAATATCCAGAGTCATTTAGACAATCTTGGGTTTCTGAGAAAGGCTCAAGAGCCACAGCATCTGGCATATAGGTTGCATTCTGGTGCAACATAACAACGTTTGAATAGGTTGAAACCCTTGCTTAGCGGGAGACAAGGCAAAAATCATCAAAAGAACAAGAAAATACGTTAACGCAGCACGTTTCGGTGCTCAAACCATAACAAGAGTTACAAGTAACATAATACTATTATTTATCAATTATACTTAGTAGTCGGCACGTCAATATACCACCAGAACATTTAGAAAAGCAGAGAATAACGGATACGTTGAGGGCTCAAAGGGGCATTGAAACAGGCATCATAATGGATTAGGCTGTTAATAACTACTAATACAGATCCTCGCTCCTACACTATACAACCATGGCATTGCAGGTTTCCACTGCAAGCCCTCCCCACTTATCCTTACACATATTAAATTTCCAACGACGACTTTAAGCGCGCTGCGTCTGTCGCTTTTGGTTCTTGCGCATCTCCTTCTCCCTCTCCTTTTCGAGGTATCGCTTCTGGGCCTTGGCGTCGAGACCCTTGAGCTCAGCATCACGCTTGGCCTTACGGGCCTTCTCCTTCTCCAGGGAAAGCTCTTCTTGGCGCTGGCTTTCGGCGGTCTTCTTGATCTCGTTAATGGCTTGGTCACGGATGGTGCGGACCTTCTTGGTGACTTCAGGGCGGAAATGGGCAACCTTGACAAGGACATCGGGGAGCTGGAGGTAGTGCGAGAAGAGAGGCAGGAGGATATCGTAGTTTTCGCCAGAGGGAAGAGAGTACTTGAGGAAGAGTCGCTTGCGAGGAGCGGTCTCCTCAAGAGTGAGAGGCTTGTCGACAGGCTGGTCAGAGATGATCAGGTACTCAAAGTTGTCACCGGCGGCTTTAACAGCAGCAATGAGCTCAGGGGTAAGAAGGGTGTCGGTGATCTCGGCGCTCTCACTCATGACGGTGAGCCAAATAGGAAGCTTGGGGTTATCCTTGGTGAAGGTGAGAGAAACATCGTATCGCTCGTCGCGGACTCGGCGCATGACATCCTTGTGGACGATGCCCCAAACGAAGCCATCATAGGTACTCTTGACGTCCTTGCGAACCTCAGCAGCACCGGGAATAGAGGGGACAGTAAGACTCTCCTTGCCATCGAAGGGGTAGGTCAAGACCTCAGCGGCATCCTTGGGCGCGGCAACAGACTCGACGAAGAAACCGGCGAGGTGCTCGAAGCAGTTGACAATGGGGTTGAACTTCTTGGTCAGAGTGAGCTTGACATCGGTGAAAGCCGTGTTTTGTCGACCGGTAGCGTAGGTAGCGAACTCAAAGAGGGACTTCTCCTTGATGAGGGTATCGGTATTGAGATTCTCGTTGTCCACGGTGGGAACACCACCAAAGCCGACGAGAGCATACTCCTTCTGGAGAATAGGAGCGTGGGCACGCATCCAGCCCTTGGCCCTGGATCGGTTGCGGCGAGCGCCGACCATGTGGAACAAGAAAATGAAACTCGAGATGAGGAGGATGATGCCCTCCATCCTGAACTCGGAGATGGAGTGACGCTCGTGGACGTTGTACCACTTGGTGTAAGGAGCCTGAGTGGCAGCAGCAGCAGCACTTCCAACTGTCGCATCATGAGTTCCGACCTCAGGAGCTGGACTGGGAGCTTCGGCAAAGTCGGCGAAGTCTATACAAGAGGTCGCGTGTTAGCCAAGTCAAGTCATGATAGTGACATAGTGCTCTGACGTGCCCCCCCCCCTCTTTGCGCGTCGCAATATTGCGCAATTGAGAGAGAACCAATTGGTTTTTACTTACCCGAGTCTGGGCTCGCGGCTTCGGGGGCCTTTTCGCCTCCAAAGGCGTTCTTAAAGAAAGAGGCCATTTTGCCAATGGTTCAATGGAGAGGGAGACAAGGTCGGAGGAGAGGTTAAAGAAGAAAGGAAAGGAAAGGCCACGAGAGGCAAAAGAATGGGGGATTCAATGCGGAGAGCTTAGCTTGGCAAAGGTGGAGACGAGCTGTCTGTTTGATGGCATCTGGATCCTGCAGCTAAGCTAGAAGAGGCATCTGAATTCAAATTAGCCACTTATAAGGGCCTTTAATGTTGGAGCTGATGCTGGACTATGGATGTATAGACTATAATTCTACTATGTGTATCTGGGCAGTTGACGTGATTTTCGCTTTAGTAGTTATTTAAACTTAGTAAATCGTAGCGAGCGAGTTACAGGGCGTAGTCAAGCGACAGCGTCTGCTATAAGGGATGTGAGCAGTAGGTAACCTCTGAGTAGTTACCTAAGCCATCAATATATGTTTATTGATTCAAAGGTCAACTCGTCCATCTTTGGTACTCAGGAAACAATTCGTCAACCGTTATATCGACAACAGCCTTGTTTGATAGTAAACGTCACTCAATAATAGAAACGTTCTAGAAACCCAGTGTGTCACATTACAGACAAGCACGGATGGTTCCAGGTTCAGGGTGGGCTCGTTACCCAGTCAACCGAATCTTCAATACAAATCAACCCCATGAGAACTGAACCGACTCTCAAGTAATTATCACAAGATAACAATTTTTGGACGAGTTACAATGTCACGAACTACAACAGTTAGAAAATATGGCAAGCAAGCAAAGCGCTCCAAAGCAGAGCGTCTGTTCGCTGAGCTGCCTCAGAGCCCAGTACGACTACCACCAAAAGCAGACCAAAACACCAAGGAGGATTCCATCTCTCTTATCACAGAGAAAGTATCAGCAATAAATATTGACGAAAAGACTACTACCAAAAGGAAAGCACGATCATCGAAAAAGGTCACAGAATCTATTCCGGAGACATCAATTGAGATTACAGAGGTTATTAAAGAGGACAAGGACCTCACAGCACCTGAGAAAGTGCACACCCCTGAGCCCGAAAAGGTCGAACCTACGCTCGAGGAACCAGTCCCCTCAAATTCACCAACAGAGGAGGATGATGAGTTTGAACTTTCAAGACTAGTCAGGGCTCAAATTGCCGAGGAGGAGGCTGTACACAACCCACAGCTGCGCACTCTTACCTGGGACGATGTTTGCCTTCCTGGAGATAAGATTGAAAAGATCGCCGAAGCATCATATGCTGAAGTGTACCGCGTTACCAATGACCGTGGAACAAGCATCATCAAGGTTATCCGCCTCCCATCACCCATCAAGCCTCAAACCAAAGCACAAGTAAAATCCGGTCTAGTCGATGAAGAGCCGCATCCCGAGGCGGACATCAAAGGCGAGCTGCAAATTTCGGAATGGCTGGCGGATATTCCAGGATTTGTCGTTTATAAAGAGCGATACGTTGTGCAGGGTAAAACAACAAAACAGCTTCTCGAGACGCATCAGTCATTTCAGAAGAAGATGAAGCGTCAAGATCCAGGCCGAGCTCAGTTTTATCCTTCTCCAAGCAGATATTTGGACGACACACGATTCTTGGTGGTCGAGCTTGGCGATGCCGGAACATCGTTGGAAGATTGGAAGTTGACTAGCAGAAGTCAACTTTGGGATATCTTTTTCTTGCAGGCCATCGCCCTGGCAAGAGCTGAAGATCTTGTTATGTTTGAGGTGAATCTTGACTAAAATCCCCGATGTGCAGAACTATCACTAACACGATTAGCATCGCGACCTTCACGAGGGTAATTTATGTATCCGCCAAGTTAAGCCACCTCGAAAGATGGGCCCTCCTTCAGCAGGATTCTTTGGTTACTCCGGTCTAGATATCACAATTCTAGACTACGGCCTTTCTCGCGGTGAGGATCTCTCAATTGACGATGCGGTGCCAGTAGCTTTCGATCTTGAAAGAGACCTTGGCCTTTTTACGAGCACACATGCAGACCAATGCAAGGTTTACCGCCAAATGAGGTCTTTCCTCCTCCGCGCGGACCGCACATGCTTACCGCCAGAGGCCCACGATACACCTTATGCAAAGGGTATTGATGGACCACTATCGTGGGATGTCTACGCACCGTATACAAATGTGCTTTGGCTAGCATATCTCTACGAATACCTTACTAGCCATTTCAAGGGCAACAAAACAGAGCTAGAAAGCTTCAAGATCGAAACAGAGGAGCTGTGGGAGTATCTCAACCCAAATGCGGGAGAGGACGTGCCCTGCTTCGGTTGTGCTGCAGACGTGGTGTGCTTTGCTGTCGAAGCGGGCTGGATCCGCCAGGACCAACTGAATGGGGCTGATGAGTCAATCCTTCAGCATGAAGACAGCATCATTGCTCCACGAGGAGAAACCAAGGAGGTAAGCCAAGAGAAAACGCCGGTGAGGAGGTCGACACGGTCAACACGCAGGAAATGATTCAGAGCATACGTGGAATGGTTGAGTTGTACAATAGGGGAGTTCATTTTGATACGGCGTTTGTGATACCATGGAATTTTTTTATATAGACAAATATGTCAATTGGAGCAGATATTGCCCTGTTTATTTAGAGTTGATTTATTCGTCTTACCATTGGCTTGCTTTCGGATGTCTTGGTTAGGATTGTTTTTTTATGTAGGCGATCTTGGTGTTGCATGGATCACGTCTTCAACATAAGAACATGTTTGTGCCAGGAACCTTCCGATTGGATTCGTTTTGTCCTTCTCTTGACTTATCCACTGTCGATCATTTGGAATTGTCTTGGATAAATGTGCAATACCAATATTGCGGATGAACTGGGTTCATTGATAGGTGAGAAACCCGTATAGTCCGATCACGTGTAAGAGTTGATTGAAATGAGTATCGATTCTTGTCAAATGATCGCATTGCATTAATTGTCATTTGTGCTGATTGAAACCTGCCTATATTGTGTTTACATTCCATTAGTGCAGCCCGGACCAATTTGCCATAATGAAGCATATGCTTGTCAGATGAGGATAACTTTGCCGAGCCTACGTAGGTCATTGGATTAAGTGGGAAATGAAGACACCGAGTTTAGGCCATAATACAAAGAAGCGGTGATAATAACTGACGAGCCAAGAAAGGCAACTGAATCAACAGTGATGAGTTTGCAGCAGTGATCCACTTTCTTGAGCATGTACTATGTAAGTGCTGGTTTTAAAAAAACAACTGATGTAAGTGTCTTGACCAACAAATAGCCAAATAAGACATTGCACGTATTTAATCAGTGGATATGACAATGAGCTGTCAACCTCGGTCACGATTCCGCCGTTGTCGGCTCAGTGAGCGATAACTGGCCCGGGGAAACAGCAACCAAGCACGGTCCCCCACCTGGACCTGCCGAGGCTAAAATACTGGGACCTTTTGTCTTCTTTGGTTGGTTCAGCCAGCTCCAGCTCAGCTTTCCAGTTGTTGTTCCTACATACGAACCAAAAACCACCTCACCTCACATGTCACGGCCTTCTTAACTGAATTCGGCCTTGAACCTGACGCGTGAGTCCCGAGATTTGTTCTTGTTCCTTTTGTTTAGGTTTCCCCGTATTTTTCTTTTATTCTTTACGTATCCATCCGACCTTCCATTCAATCTCAATCATGAATCTGGGGTGAACTAGATAGATCTGTTCCGGTCGCCTCATCCTCGTCCTCACCTTATTCATTTCTTATTCCCTGTCTTCGGTTTCCATCACATACCGCCTCTCCTCGACAACCAATCCACCTTGAATAAACGTCGCAACCTTTCGTATTCGATCGCCAATTGCCTCGCTGGCTTATATACTAGCCGCTAAATCCATTGTATATACCCAGCCATAGCCATGTCTTTCAACGGACAACACTCCGGCTACGGTCCGACCGCCATGTCAAATGCGCCTGTCGGACTGTCCAACAACCTCCTCACAACCTCCATATCCTCTCTGGCGGCTTCTCCATCAACGCGCCATCCTTCTCAAATATCGAAATCGTACCGTCAAGCTTCAACTTTATTTCTTACGCGTCGTTTGCCCGAGGCTCTAACGACTTTGTTGCCATTGATTACTCCACCCGAACATGTCGACGATGGCGAGCCTGCGCCAGTCGCGCGTGCGTCAAGGACAACTCGAATCAAAGTATGGAGCCTATATCTTACCATTCTCAATGGCATTGTCGAGTTAGAGCCCGAGGAGGGCAAGGATGCATTCGGGAACCAGGAATGGAGAGCCCTGTGCACCAAGGTCCGCGATGGAGAAATTTGGGATGAGATTGTCGCGAATGGATACCACGGTGTTGAGGGTGACGTCGATTCAGATGTGGTAATCAACCTGTAAGTTTATTCGACGTGTCGCATCGAGACTTGGACTAACTCAACCAGCGCGACGATATTGTTGGCACATGCCCGTGACCAAAAATTAAATCAACATAAGTTGGAGGCATACCTAGCTGCCTCAAACACTCCTAACCTTGACGTCGCTGGCCGGCTTGCCGAATCGGCATCGCCTATCACAAATCGTTATCGATCTCCGGCCAAAGGAGCGAGCGGCGCCAATACGCCCAGAGATCTCAATGCTCGGGTCAAGATCCTCGAGTTATACACACTACACGTGCTTTTGCGTAACAACGAATGGGACTATGCTCGTGAATTTATTAGTGTCAGTTCCGTCCTGGACGAAGAGCGCCGTGAGGCTTTTTTGCAAGCATTACAGAGTCTCCACGACGAGCAGCAAGAGCAGGAAAAATTGGAGAATGAGGAGCGACAGCGACAAGAAGATGAACTACAGAAAGAAATCGAAGAGGCAAAGAGGTTGCGCGCAGAGAATGAGGAGAAGGAAACAAAACGATTAGAAGAGGAGCGCGCAAAGCGAGAAGAGGAGGAAAGGGCAAAACGGGCAGAAGAGGAGAGTGCAAAGCGTGAAGGGAGCGAGGTTGATTATGGAGTCGACGACACTGCCAGTCATAATGGATCTGCTCGACCTCGGAAGGGTAGGACTTTGTCGTCATCATCAAAACAGTCCAGGCTATCAAAGGCACGAAGCACAAGCCAAGCTGGATCCAAAGCAAACGGCAAAGCAGTCTCTCGCGCTCCAACTCTGGCATCACGCGCATCCATGGTTATTTCTCGTTTGGGCGTTGTGATCGAGAAATTGGGTGCCTCGCTCAATGCGAACCCCATGCTCTTGTTCAAGTTTATGGCGTTTATTATGGGTTTGCTTCTTATGTTAGGCAATGCCAATCTGCGCGCGCGAGTGAAGCGGATACTCTCCGTCTTCTGGGCCAAAGTCAAGGGCACAGCAGGAATGGGTGTCAAGGTCAGCTACATATGATTTACATTCTTGATTGTATTATTTAGCATCTTATGCGTTACGAGGAGTCTTTGGGTTGAACTTGTGTTTCTTTGTTGTTCTTCAGCCAAGGTGTCTTCAAAGTTAAATTTTACACAAGTTGAATAAGGAATAAAGCTGGTCAGCAATGTAATTACTAGATAGCTGTCGCTCAATCCAAAAAACAAGAGTTTTTTTTTTCACATCCCAATTTGCGCCCAGAACACCAATGATGCCAGATTTGAAGATACACTTCCAAGCACGAAACACCTCAGTCCACGGCCCAGCCCAGGCCTCAGCTCTGCTAGTATTGCGTTGTCCGATTCGTTTTCTTTTGGTAGAACAACTGGAGGGAAGCAAAGTCAGTATCTTGTCGTAAGAAAAAGAATTAGAATTACTCACATCTGTTCTTGAACTTCCGAGGTTTATAATCTTGGGGCATCCATCGCGATCCTTTTCAAGACGCGTGCATTCGAAACAGTAAAAGGCATCCGAGATACCCTCACCGCCGCATACAACACACTTGTTCTGGTAGTTTCCGAAGCTGCACTCGTCGCAAATGCGCACAAGGGTCGTAGGTCGAACGTAGGAATCGCAGACTGGGCATTTTCCATCGCACTTGTCGCAAAGACGGCCGATGGCGATGCCAGCCTGCTTGCGACACATAACAAGATCGCTGCGTGCAGAGGTTAGTTGCGCTATTCGTTATGAACTGCAGAGATTTGGGAGACTTACGGGTGATGGCGAGACATGATGACGATAAGCGCAAGATCTAGAGAGTGTGGTTTTCTATGCGAAATGCGCGATATCGAAAGGTGTATTGTGGAAGTTGAAGAGTCAGACACTTGTGATAAATGTTGGCGAGTTTAGCACTGGGGATTTCTCAGCCTTGCCGTAGCGTTCCGGCAGCTTCGAGGGGTGGCAGGGTCACAAGCCTATCAAAAAGGAGGACAAGGGAAAAGGCAAAAAATTGGAGAAGGGAAAACTACCTAGGTAGGTAAATTATTGAAGCGGATTGACACGGGAATCGAACAGTAAGCTTTCTTCTTAGCATTTAAAAAAAGAAATCTTTGAAGGACTTCTCCATATCCACTGGATCACCGAAGTGGTAATAATTGATAGAGTAACATAACATATATAATGCTGTCCAAACCTATAGGTATCTTAGTAGGTAGGCGTTTTCCAATACCAACCTCGTTCGATCCGGGAGAGCTGAATTCGCAAACTCCCATTAATTTGATGGTCTTTGGTCTTTTCCCATGGGCACTGGCCCCAACGTATCCACCTTATATCCATAACCCAAAGTAATTTAATGGGTTTGGTTTCTAAATACCTATGATGATTTTCGCCTGACAGCTTTGTAGGTCATGAATAATCTGGCACCTGAATTAACAATACGCAATAACTTGAATCGGTTCACTAAGGCACCTTTGCCACAGCTCCAGTAGAGCTCACCTGGCTACGCAAGGTCACACAATTGGCCGAATGACTTGAGCTAACCCCACACTTCTCATCAATACTACTTTCCTTAGCCTTGACAAGCATCAAGGAGCATCTTAGACTTCTTAACATTCACAATTCATTCTGCGATACAGCAGATATCGTATTATACCGTATAACGCCCTTTGATTGCAGTCAAGTTCGACTGTTATCGAAAATGACCACAGAAAATGAGTGCGCCAAAACATTCTCCCTTGTTAGCTATATCTTACTGACTTGATCCTAGATTCCGCGCCGTGGATGACATGAAACTAAGCCCAGAGAACAATGACAGCTTAATATCTCAAAATGTCTCAGACAGTGAGCCCTCGAAGAGGAAGGCTTCCGAAGATGTAGACAGCTCTTCGCCGAAGCGTATAAGACATGACGACTACTTTCGCGAAGCCACGAGCGAACGACCAAGGAGGGGCTCATCACAGGAACGCCGCGGTTCCTTTGGTGGCTCTAAAGGTGTGGATGTTGATCGCCGAAAAGTCGCTACTCAGGAAGAGAAGAAGCGCGGCAAACGCTTATTCGGTGGGCTCCTGAGTACTTTGAGTCAGACGAGTGGCGGTTCGACGCAGAAGAGGCGCCTGGAGATAGAGCGAAGGCAACAGGAACGAATGCGCAAGCAAAGCGTCGAAGACGACAAACTACGTGCAGAAAAGAGAGCGAGAGCCACAGAGGCTCGGAAAGGTGACCAGATTGTGTTTGACGAGCAAGTTGTAAGTTGGCTGAGCTAGTAACTTATACGTTTTGACGGGCTGAAGCTGACGATGTTATAGATGCGAAACAAGCATACCAAAATGCTTGCAGTGGCTCAATACCTACGGACCAAATCACAACCACAGATCGTAAGTCGAACTAACATTTGTTTGTTATGGGGTTTATACTAATGAGGCCAAGTATTATCTCCCTTGGAAACTCACAGAAGCACAGGAGGACGTGATAGACGAGCAAACTCGGCATACGAAAGCTACAATAGAGCGCGAGGTTGAAGCTTTTAATGAAAGAAAAGAACGACAGGCGAACTCGGGCAGGCGATCTTCAGTACGAACAGAAACGACGGCACCCTCGAACGAGGAATCTGTTCATGGCTCTAAAACTACGAATGGCACAGAACATCCAGGAAGAATTCAGAAGACGGGTCACGAAGCCGACCACCATGGACATCACCACGACGAGGCAGTAGATGTGTTGGAGGAAGCTGATGAGGACATGGTGATTTATTGAAAGCTGCCTGGCGATATCACCATTCCCGCATGGCTGGAGTCTAGGTTGGCGTTGACGAATGTGCTCTATACGAGAGTTTTTATTATTGTTGGCTTAAAGTCATTGATCCTTAGTTATATCTGATACCCTATCACCAGATTAGTCTCGAAGTTGTGCGCCGTGTACAAATCGATGAAGAATGCGTCACTTGTCGCCATGCAGGCAGACCGTCCTGAGGCTTCCACCAAAAACTCCACTATCCATCTAGACTATGTTATGTAACAATCCGAAAGCGAGCGTACGTTTTGTTGACAAGGTTCCACGGCAGATATCATGAGCAGGATAAGCTATGTTTTCTAGCCGCGATTGACGTCTCCATTATCCTAAATTAGGAAGTCCTCCCGTACGTGCCTCGGTTTCTAGTCTGAATTTGCCGTCGGGTTTTACGTAGACAACGGGAGCAGTGGATGAACCTACGCACGTACCGTAGACTCTGTGGCACAGGTATATATATAATGCAGGCTGGCTCCAAGCCACTTGGAACTTGGGATTTTCTTCATCATACAGTATTCCTGCTTCTTGCACATATACTTGGCGAAACTTGTATGTAACCACTTGACACAAGAAAGGTAAGTGCTCAAACATGATGTAACCCTCATAGCTCGATGCATCACCCCCACTATGGCCGTGGAACTTTATTTCCAGCCCTGGTATCCTGACGTCGATGGGCTAACATCTTCAACAGCTCATATTACTTCACAAGAGAGAGGACCTTCACCTCCAATTAATTAAAAATGGCTCCCGATAAGCTTGTGCCAAATGACCCTCGTGTCAAGCACGACAAGGCGCAGATTCGGGGCAAAACCTACAAGTACATTGTCGGAGAGCCCGAGGGTACCCCTCTGGAAACCATGGTCCTCATCCATGGTTTCCCAGATCTTGGATTTGGCTGGCGCTACCAGGTTCCCTACTTCATGTCTCTGGGATTCCGAGTCATTGTCCCTGATATGGTGGGATACGCAGGCACTGATGCCCCAGAGTCCCTCGAGGAGTACACATACAAGAGCCTCTCTGCAGACATCAACGAGCTGGCTCGCAAGTATGTTGGCGAGGACGGACAGATCGTTCTTGGTGGTCACGACTGGGGTGGCATGATCGTCTGGAAGGTTTCTACTTGGTACCCCGAGTTGATCAAGTGCGTCTTCAGCGTCTGCACACCCTACATGCAGCCCAGAGAAACCTTCCTCCCTCTCGAAGCCATTATTGCAAGCGGTCACCTTCTCAACTTTAGCTACCAGCTGCAGTTCAAGGGTCCAGATGTTGAGTCCAAGCTCCAAGGCAAGGAGAAGGTGCGACAATTCCTGAATGCCATGTATGGCGGACGTTCTCCCAACGGAGAGCTCGGATTCTCCTCCAAGGAGGGTGTCCTGTTTGACAACCTGGCCGAGCTGGGTCCCTCGCCTCTCATCAGCAAGGAGGACCTCGACTTCTACGTCGAGCAGTACTGCTTGCACCCATCTCCCGAGCTGCGCGGCCCTCTTAACTACTACCGCACCCAGGAACTCAACTACCGTGACGACCTAGAGATCGCCAAGAAGGGTGGTAACAAGTTCAAGATGCCTGCCATGATGATCACCGCGAGCGATGACTCTGCTCTGCCTCCTTCCATGTCGCAGGGCATGGACGCAAGCTTTGAGAATCTGTCTCGGGCTGAAGTCAAGGCTTCGCATTGGGCTTTGTGGCAGGCTTCTGAGGCTGTGAACCAGCATGTTGCGAAATGGCTTGACGGTGTTTTGGATGGTGCCTTGAAGGCCAAGGCATCTCTGTGAGCAGTATTTGGATTGGATATTAGCTCATATATGAATGTCAAAGAAAGAAATTACCATCTATTTGTTGCTTTGCATTAAACTGACTCGGAAAGTTTCTGAGTGGCTGCAGATTCGCGTGTACGTGAACCATGCAGGAAGAACCAATCGATTAATGTTTCACTTATCATGCGATAATTGGCTGTACTCGAAAATAGAGTCAATTAGTTTTCTGTGCTGTGCATGATGATATCACTACAGTTCGGTTCAAATATTAAGATACCTAGAAAGAGACACTGCGAAACGAGTGCAGGGTAGCTCACTGGTCGTGCAGTCTTTGTCCATGGAATACAACGAAACTTGACGTTCAAATTTTAGGATCATAACCAATGTGAGGAGTGTAACTTGATTCATTGATCAGTTTCATATGCTCTTCAAAACTGTTCGACAAGCAGGTCATGCACAATTCAACGGTGTTGCAGGTTGGCTGTAACTGTTTAGAGCTGCCGATTAACCGTTCACATGTAATTGACCGGAGCCGAAACCGTAAAATTACCTACCTACAGATGTGGGTATTACATAGAACAAATTAAATAAGAGCAGCGACGTTATCATCGTTGAAACGGACGTACGCGTTTGTTTTACGGTGGAGATATCCGTCGTTTATTTTAACTTACTGGATCCGTCGGGGGGGTGCTGACGACGTGTAAGGGGCTTGGGCTTGGGGATGAAGAATTTCCCCTGCGGATGTACCCTGTGATGACTGGCAGCAGTCCGAAAGTAGATTATGCTTGGAGATTGGGCGGGTGTATACTTGAAGAACAAAGACCACAAGTTCAAAGGTACTTTGGTATTCTCCCCCACGGATCTTCTTTGTCAATGTGGCTTGTCTACCTGATATGGCCACTGGCATTCATCTGCAACTCAGCCTAGATGGACGGCCATGAATAGAAACAACATGGCGACTAGAGTTGCTAAGCGGACGTGGAGCTTTAGCCGAAAAGACCCTTTGACTCTTTAGGGCAGAATTTAATAATGCGTCAACGCAAGGCGAGCGAGTAGCGAGTGCAGATGTTGGAGTGGTATCCATTGAATGGGCGTTGATCCTTTTTTTTAATGGAATTGACAGGGTGATCGATAATAGAATAGGTAAGACTCCTATTATCCATCCCCTGAAAGAGTACTTGCACACTGTGGATGGATCCTGAATCTCACCCAACACGAAAGAGCCAGCCCCCCAATCCAACCATTATCACCAATTTATGGATACTGTATTACACTGTACAATACTGTACAGTTCTTTCTTTGACTGGCAATTCTCAAAAATCATCTCTTTTCTCAAGTTTGCCGGTTTCAACATATCAAAATTCGGCCTTTGACACCTTCAGCTTAAGCTGTCGTCTAGCCAATCAATGACGATAAGCTGGCCACATTCAACTTCTTTGAGCCTCGTTTAACGTCGTATCGCACGGTCTATACCTTTTCTAGGAAGCTTGCGCCTGCGCAGCTCAAGGTAGTAGTAACGTAGCCAGTCGTCTAACTAAAAGGAAAGGAGGCTGTGCATCTGCAATCCGCAATCCGGTCGTCACGGCATTCATTCCCAGCAACCCAGCCACAAGAGAGGTGGAAGGATTCAGAGACGAGACACATCCAACCCGTTCTTGTTCTTACAGTGCTTACCTTACCTCCCCTGCCTGCCCTGGGTCTGGTTTGGCCCGCTAAGAATTAACGACTTAACGACACGGTCCTTTCATTGCCGTCAGCTTGTTACTCTGCTTGGCATTTTGTCCTCCCACATCGCCCGACCTCATCGCATCGACAGCATTTGCATCCGACATCATCTACTCTGCAGTACTAGACTACCTTCAATTATCTAACCGAATCTTTCATCGCGCAACGTCGCCCTATCGAATCCGTATGCCGGCAGTCGCCTTTTGCGAATCGATAGTCTGACACTTAAATACCCGCCGCCATGGCTGGGCGACCGCCTGGAGGAGGTTTCAATACCGGACACTCAAATAATCGCGACGACCTCTTGCTCGATCTCGACAATGACCAGCCCGTCTACGGTGGTGGCCAACGCTCCAACCTTAACGACGACGACCTGATGCGCTTTCATGAACAAAATCAGGACCCTCCACCCGGAAGAACTTCAGTATCCTACGACGACTTTGTCGGCGCTCGAGACGCGAATCATGCTTCGGCCTCGCATCCCCCTGGCGCCCTGGGTGTTCCTGGATCCGGCCCGGGCTCGAATCCTTACCTCAACAGACAATACAGTCAAACCTCCGAACTTGGCAACTACCAGCGTTATGCTGACGATTTCGACGATTACCCTGCTGAAGGCGATTCGTACTACCACAACGATGGAGGCGCAAGGATTGACGAACGCACACCGGGCTTGGGTATGAACAATGCGCGGAACCGAAACAGCGTCTTGACTATGGGTGGAGGTTTCATAGGCAAAGTCAAGAACAGGTTAGGTATGGGCCAAGGTTATTCAGAGATGGATTTGCCTTTGACGCAGCCTGGTCATGAACGAGGGGATTCTGTTGGAGGACAATCTCAGCTACCTCCTCCGCAGCAGGGCCAAAAGGGCAGATTCGACATGGGCAATTTCAAGTTTGGATTCGGAGGATCAAAACCAGACCCCTCAACCCTTGGCCCAAGAGTCATCTATCTCAACAACCCACCCGCCAATGCCGCCAACAAGTATGTCGACAACCATATCTCGACCGCCAAGTACAACGTCGCAACATTCTTGCCGAAATTCCTCTACGAGCAGTTCTCTAAATTCGCCAACATCTTCTTCTTGTTTACTGCTGCACTCCAGCAGATTCCCAACCTGTCCCCTACCAACCCGTATACAACCATTGCACCTCTCACTGTAGTTCTGATCATCTCTGCTGGTAAAGAATTGGTCGAGGATTATCGCAGAAAGCAAGCCGACAACGCTCTCAACACATCCAAAGCACGTGTACTTCGAGGTTCCAATTTCGAGGAAACTAAATGGATTAATGTGGCCATTGGAGACATCATCAGGGTTGAATCAGAAGAGCCTTTTCCTGCTGATTTGGTTCTTCTGGCTAGTTCCGAACCCGAAGGTCTCTGTTATATCGAAACTGCGAACCTGGATGGTGAGACTAACCTCAAGATCAAGCAAGCGATCCCGGAAACCTCGTCTATGGTCTCGCCAAATGAGCTCAGCAGGTTGGGTGGACGTATCAAGTCTGAACAACCCAATAGCAGTCTCTACACGTACGAGGCAACCTTGACCATGCAGATGGGAGGCGGCGAGAAGGAATATGCGCTCAATCCAGAACAGCTACTTCTCAGAGGTGCTACATTACGAAACACCCCCTGGGTTCACGGCGTTGTAGTGTTTACCGGTCACGAAACCAAGCTTATGCGTAACGCTACTGCGGCTCCCATTAAGCGCACCAAGGTTGAAAGAAAACTCAATTGGCTCGTCCTCTTGCTAGTTGGTATTTTGCTGATTCTGAGTATCGTATGTACTGTTGGAGACTTGATCCAACGAAAAGTCGAAGGAAATGCTCTCTCATATCTTTATCTGGATCCTACAAACACCGCCGGACAAATCACTCAGACGTTCCTCAAGGATATGGTCACATACTGGGTTCTGTTTTCGGCTCTGGTTCCCATCTCTCTATTTGTCACGGTCGAGATGGTCAAGTATTGGCACGCTATCCTGATCAACGATGACCTTGACATGTATTATGATAAAAACGATACACCTGCTACTTGCCGAACTTCAAGCTTGGTGGAAGAGCTGGGAATGGTTGAATATGTCTTCTCGGACAAAACTGGAACACTCACCTGTAACCAGATGGAGTTCAAGCAATGTTCAATTGCCGGAATCCAATACTCTGAAGATGTGCCTGAGGATCGTCGACCGACCATGATTGACGGAGTCGAAGTCGGACTTTTCGATTACAAGGCCCTCAAGTCTAACCTCGCTAACGGACACGAGACTGCCCCTGCGATTGACCATTTCTTGTCACTACTCTCGACGTGCCACACTGTTATTCCGGAGATGGACGAAAAGGGTGGTATCAAGTACCAAGCTGCTTCTCCTGATGAAGGTGCTTTGGTCGCTGGCGCCCTGGATCTCGGTTACAAGTTCACCGCTCGAAAGCCTAAATCGGTTATCATCGATGCTAACGGCCAGGAACTCGAGTATGAACTTCTTGCCGTTTGTGAATTTAACTCGACCAGAAAGCGAATGTCAACTATCTACCGATGCCCCGACGGCAAGATTCGATGTTACTGCAAGGGTGCCGACACCGTTATTCTGGAGCGCCTCAATGAGCATAACCCTCATGTCGAAATCACGCTCCGACATCTCGAGGAGTATGCCTCTGAGGGTCTGCGAACATTGTGTTTGGCTATGCGAGAAATCCCGGAGAACGAGTTCCAGGAATGGTACAAGATTTACGATACTGCTCAGATGACAGTTGGCGGTAACCGTGCTGATGAAGTAGACAAGGCTTCGGAAATTATCGAGAAGGACTTTTTCCTGCTTGGCGCCACTGCCATTGAGGATCGTCTTCAAGATGGTGTTCCCGAGACAATCCACACTTTGCAACAGGCTAACATCAAGGTCTGGGTTCTTACTGGAGATCGACAAGAGACTGCCATCAACATCGGCATGAGTTGCAAGCTTCTCAGCGAGGATATGATGCTTTTGATCGTCAACGAGGAGACGGCTGCCGCTACACGGGACAACATCCAAAAGAAAACCGATGCTATCAGAACACAAGGAGATGGTACCATAGAGACGGAGACCCTGGCCCTGATCATTGACGGAAAATCCCTTACATTCGCGCTTGAGAAGGACTTAGAAAAGATGTTCCTTGACTTGGCGATCATGTGCAAAGCCGTCATCTGCTGTCGTGTTTCTCCTCTCCAGAAGGCTCTTGTTGTCAAGCTGGTCAAGAAATATCAGAAGGAGTCCATTCTTCTCGCTATTGGCGACGGAGCAAACGACGTTTCGATGATCCAAGCGGCTCATATTGGTATCGGTATTAGTGGTGAAGAAGGTCTCCAGGCAGCACGAAGTGCCGATGTGGCTATCGCTCAATTCAGATTTTTGCGAAAGCTACTGCTGGTTCACGGTGCATGGAGTTACCAGCGTGTTACAAAGACGATTCTGTTTTCTTTCTACAAGAACATCGCCCTGTATATGACACAATTCTGGGTAAGTGCTATACGGACATTGAGTGCACTTGTACACGTTTTGCTAACATTGCGCAGTACACATTCCAAAACGTATTCTCCGGCCAAGTTATCTACGAATCGTGGACACTATCATTCTACAACGTCTTCTACACGGTCTTACCTCCTCTGGCACTCGGTATTCTGGATCAGTTCATCTCAGCTCGCCTCCTGGATCGCTACCCCCAGCTTTACATGATGGGCCAGCAAAACTACTTCTTCAGACTGAAGGTCTTCCTAGAGTGGATTGCCAATGCTATCTACCATTCCATCGTACTCTATATTTGGGGCGAGCTTTTCTGGTATGGTGATCTTATCCAGGGAGACGGCAAAATCGCTGGTCATTGGGTTTGGGGTACGGCACTCTACGGTGCCACTCTCCTTACTGTCCTCGGAAAGGCAGCTTTGGTCACCAATAACTGGACAAAATACCATGTTATCGCTATTCCCGGAAGCATGGCTATCTGGTATGTCATGACTGCTGTCTATGGTATTGTCGCGCCAATGGCTGGCGTGTCAATGGAGTTCCAAGGTACCATTCCCAGGATCTACGAGAGCCCTGTCTTCTGGCTTCAGACGGTCTGCCTTGCCATTATGTGCTTGTTGCGTGACTTTGTATGGAAGTATGTCAAGCGCATGTACCGCCCACAGACATACCACCACATTCAGGAAATCCAGAAATACAACATCCAAGATTATAGACCCAGGTACGCTTTACTGCTTCTCTTGATTCAGAACATCCGACGCTAACATGTCCCAGAATGGAGCAATTCCAAAAAGCAATTCGAAAGGTACGACAAGTGCAACGTATGCGCAAGCAACGTGGATATGCCTTTTCACAAGCGGATGAGAGTCAAACACGCGTGCTTCAAGCATACGACACTACGAAGCATCGTGGACGATATGGTGAGATGGCCAGTTCAAGGCCAGCGGGCAGGTAACCGGCAGTGGCAGAAGCGGAGGAGTAAGACAGAACTATGCGTTTGGTGTTTTGACAATGCTTGCGCGGTTACTACGTCACGATCATAAAAGAAAAAAAAGGATAAACTTTTTAAGGGGGGAGGGGAGTTTTTGAACTCTGGAGTTGGATGCCATTTGTCTCAAGTTAGAGGGCGGTCGTTCTGCTCCATTTTTTGTTTTTTCTGTACCATCCATCTGTCGATGCCCCCGAGAGCTGCGCATCTTCGGCTCGATAGACTGAAATCACTTGATGACCTACTATTCTTCAACTGATGCGCGCGCTTCTTTTTGATCGTTCAGATGAGGCGGCCGTCCTTTACTTAGACCAAGCGACAATGAGAACATGAATGGGATGTAGGCATATGGGATTGTATGAAAAATAGTATTGACATTTATTGTATCATGTACGTATTGTCTGTAAACATAATGGAGATGTGTTGACCCCTGGTTTACACGACTTGGATTATTCTGAAATTTCTTTCGTCTATACAACGACTAGTGATCCCAATTGAAGGTATTTGAGACATAATGCGTTCTATGACTTTTCTTGTTCGCAGCCACGTTGGCATTTCGTCGTCTAGATATTCGCGGCTTTGAGCATTATGGCCAGTCATCGATGAAGTTAATATACCTTGGTACTGTATATGCTTATTGCAGGTACCTACAAAACCGGTACAACTATAGTTGCTCAGAGACCTCACTTGAGCCGGCGATTGTCCATTCGTCATGATAGTATTTGTTAAAATAAATAAAAAATTTCCCTTCTCAGCGCTTACAGGCATTCGTCACACCGACTTTGTCGATGATATCACGGACATCACATATGATGAAAGTGACAAAAGCCAGGTCAGTTGTGCTTGGGCCTTCTCCGCGAAATATGCATGCATGCATGCCTGTCTGAGCTGCTGATACATCAACCGTGGCTGCATGGATAGTAGTCTATAATCTTGTGTGTGCCCCTTCATGTAGAATAATGATGCCATGAAGTATCAGCCTTATCTCGGAGAAGAATGCCGTGTGTTTCATTACTTTGTCTCGACCGATGGATGGTTGGGTTTGTGCTGTACTCAGGAATATGTGTAGAGCTAGTATCTTGATAATGTGACTACCTTGGAGAGATCTAAACCCGACAAAGAGTACTACTGCATGGTGAGGGACCCTTTGACAGAACACTCGACGAGTATGCAGGTGCAGCAGCTGTCACATTCAGATGGCTGGACTGGGATCTAAGACATGGCTGGATGAAAGCTGGCGTTTTGAGAAAGATCTACAAAGAGAGGTCGCGACGTACCTTATTTTGATGCGTTGTCAAAAAGTGTTCCCAGAGGGATGGTAGAATGATCGACTAGTTCAAGCCATTTGGGTGACAAGAAGACCAATGGTAGTGACGAAATCGGTCGTGTCGACGGACTGTGGACGAAACATAAGATGCTTGCAACGAATACGCTAAGAGGAGAGCAAGTTTAGGAAAATACGTATGGCGATGCTCAAAGCAAATATCGCAATAGATCAGAGAGACCTGTGTTCGAAAACACTATGGACAAGTTGTATTGCCCGTACAGATTCTCAGTTAGAAGAGTAGCCAGGCCAAGAAAAGAGCTCTACTTGCTGTGCCACAGACAGTCGACACTCCCCCCGTCTTCTTCCGTCTCTCATAGACTCGCTGACCTCCTTGGAGTATTGCTCCGTGGGGAATAACTCGTCTCGTGCTTTTGCACATGACGCGTTTACACCCTCTCCGCTTATTACGCAGGCCCTTGACAAATTCATTTCTCTTGTGTTCTATGGTTCTATCGGAGATGGGCCCTATTGATGCAGTACCTAACGGTAGGTCGGTCTCATTCCCCGTGGGATGGGATGGGGTGGAGAACGCAATGAAAATCTGGGGGAGCCAAGCGTGGAGAAAGAGAATCTGGGGACGGCCTCGGTTTAATAAACCGCGGTAGGCTAATCTCGTTACAGACAAGCAAGGGTGAAGAGAATATATTGTTGGGTGGGTGAATGTTCCATTGGATATCCGCAGTTGAATATTCGTTACGCTTCTAGATAGATAGATCGATAGACAGACAGACAGATAAATATACAAGTATGATCTGTAGTAAAATGCCCAAAAACGACTCTCCAAATGCTGATTCGAGTAATATATAGCTTTTGTACATGGTTAGTATGAAAATAATTATGCATCCCTTGTAAAGTAACCATTTAAAGGGGTAACTTTAAACACCTGCCCTGTCCACCGCTCGCCAAATGCTGTTGTCTATACCAATGCTAATAGCGTCAATGCCACGCCATGGATATCGTGCCATGCCTTGCCAGGGCATGAATCCAGCTTTCAGGCAAGACAAGTCCATGCAAGAGAAAACTCAAACAAAACTGACCCCAGCAGTCTAGCCATTGACTCCAACCAAACTTTTTGCAAGCATTTGGGTGTTGACCCATGTCTCGCTATTAGTTGGGGGCCGGTAGACCATCTGACCGTGGAGAATGTATTGTATCCAAAATGGATTGAAGAGGCAGGGGGGCGTCAGAAGCCCAGAAAAACAACAAGTGTGACAAGAATTAGAAAAACAAGATTAACGCCGTTCGGTCTGTGATCGATGAAATGCTGTTGATGCAGAATACAGAGAGTAAAGAAAACTTTTGAGCGCCAGGGAGCTACCAGTCGGCATCCCCGAAGAGGCAGGCATTATGAGGCAAGAAACAATAAAATAAAACGCGAATCCTGATAATAGGACGACAAACCCACAGACACACCGCGTGCTGTGCTTCCTTCAGTGCCAGGTGGGCATAAAGAACCGGAAACTTGTTTTTCGGGGGTGTAGGCCTTCCATGAACAAGAATGAGCGTCCATGGCAGCGCAGCGCAGCGCATGGGCATTGGATGATCCTTGCGAACGCAACTTGCACAACCCCGCAAAACCATGGGGTTTGTGATCATGTTGGTAGACCAATCTTAGCCAAGGCAGCGGGGTTGTGTCCGAGGCCCCGGTTTGTTGTGAGACACAAGCAGAACACCCACCATGTCCTCTGCATTTCAGCTTCGCTTGTGCTACTGGGCTGTCCAATCCGTTTTGGATTCTACAAGCGGCTGGTGCTCGCACATAACGAACATGTTCATCACCGAAGAGCTGAGCACAGTACACCCATATCATCTGCCGAACATGGGTGTCACAAGCTCAATGCTCTTAGGTCGAGAGTAGGTGCTGGGATTGCGAGAAGGCAGCGGTCGGTCCATTCCGCCCGAAGTCACCTCGTAGTTGTATGCGCCGCCACCAGCGCCGTAGTACCCTCCGTCATACGTCGATGAAAGATACGGCGCAGAAGGCCGGCTGTACGAGTTGTAGGGACTGGTCGCAGCACTGCGGCTAAAAGGCCAAAGATTGCTAGAGCTGCCTGTGGGTGACGGAGGACTCGGAGGCCGGACATTGAGGGAACGGAGGGCCGAAATGGCTGAAGTATGTTGGTAAGTCGGCGCTCCGGTTCCCGGCGTGGTTGGTGGAGAACCTAAAAGTATCGAGCTGGGCCGTGAAGGAGAAGCTCGCGGGATGATGTCTTTAGGCTCCGGGTGTCCCGCAGAATAGAATGGGTAGTTTGCAGACGCGTAATGGTTGACCGAAGAAGCCGGTTGTGGCGATGAGGTCTGGTCGACTCTTCGACAGCTACAGCGTATAATTAGCATTTATGCTTGAGACTGGTATGCAAGCAAGGATAACAAGATCCACCACTAAGCGGGATTGGCACTTACTTGTCGGAGCAGTAAAGGAACATGTCATCATGAGGGATGAACTGCTTCTCGCACGTCATGCTATCAAGTTTGTTAGTTAAAAAATTCTTCTCTCGTTCGCTAGAATTTCCATGACCCATGGTTTGGAAGCCAATATTATTCCCAACCGCATGGTACCTGAGCATGACGGCATCGCCGTGACCGTGACCAGGGCTACAGGCAGGGAAGCTTCATGATACCAATAGAAAGGGGGATAGAAACACCATGGGATGACGTGAGACTCACCAAAATTGCGGGAAACTCTCCCTCTCATCTTCCCAAGACTCTGTCCGTTCGCGCTCACGTTCACGCTGGCCGCGGCCGAGTTTTTGTGGTGTGTGCCTCCGAGTCATGACGGGTCGCTTGTACTTCGTAGGGTCGGATGCAGTAACGGTCTTTCGTACGTCGGTCGAAGATGTATTAGGCAGGCCGTGCCCTGACTTTCTCCGGCTGTGGTGCATGGTGTTGGACTGAAAGAATGACTATTGGAGGGAATGAAGAAGAATAAGAGACTGGTTATAGAAGAAGAAAAAAGGTAGACCTCAAAGGATTTGAGAGAAGGGGGGGCGGTGATAATTATGATAAGTTGTGAACCTGGAGGTCAACAAGGTGCCCCAAGTACAAGTACAGACCGTAAGTACTCGGCACCACTGTAAATCAGTGGAGTATGCAGATATTTAGAGCAGCTGGGGCCGCCTGTGGTCAGGTACGGTAAGGGTAGAAAACCGCCCGTCCAGTGTGGTTCGACTGCGGGGGGCCTTATCGCGGAACTAAGCCTGGGCTCCAAAGATCTCCTTACTCCCTGATTCGATCAACAGGGGGGTAAGTAAAGGATGACAGAAGCAACGGTGGTTGCAAAATTTTTCTTAAGCTTGACCGTCTCAGGAGAAATTCGAGAATTGTGTGATGGCAGGGTATAGCAGAGTGGCAAATTGTGTTCAGAAGCGCGCATGGGCATGTGCAAGGACAACAGGACGTTAAATTCCCCGAGTGGTGAGTTGTGTTGCAAATGGAGACGAAGCGACCAAAACAACCGTAGAACAAACAGTGACCGACTCGAGCACAATAACTAACGTGCTGTAACTGACAGAATAGGGCAAGGCTAATCGAGAAGGAAAAAAAGTCCGGCGTCGAATAAGAGATGAGACCAGTTTAGTAATTCTTCTTTTAGACTCAAGATCGAGTTGGGGAACTCCAGGCAATTTGGTTTTCCAGATCTCGATGAGATGAAAATTCCTTCCAGAAAAAAAAAACCCACTGATCAGACGTAGACTCAGTGATGCGTTACCGCTCAGGGACCGGAACGGTGACAGCAGATCCGCAGCGTGGAGACGATGCCGTGCTATGTCTTATTCGGCCGCAGGATGAAGGCGGTATGAATAAATCGAGTGTCGACTCGCGATAGTACAGTAGTGTAAGTGTCGTGTAAGTCAAATTTAGCCGAGTGGGTAGGTCTCTGGTAGGTACAGTAGCCAGAAAAGAGCCGCTTTATTAGCGTTGGCTGATCCGTTGAGGAGCTGAAAGGGCAATAGTGACAGATGGTGTCGTTGATATTTTTCTTTCTGTCAAGCGAATGTGTTGGTTTCCGGTCGATTAGATGGACAGGTTAAAAGAAAGCTGACAGATAGCCTGCGAACGGGCGAAGCCGGGGCACACGAGTGTTAAGTACTGTCTTGGAGGTAGGCACCTGGTGACTCGAGCCTTGGTTGTCGTGATCGAACAGGTGAATGAGCGATGAGCCGAAAGCGGAGATGTAGCGCCCGCAAGAAGTGAACCAATGGCCCGCCGCAATCAACGTTGCGAGTTGCGACTATCGGATTGCGCGACAGCGACAGCGCAGTACAGGGCAGGGCAGCTGGGACAACGGATAGAGGATCCTCTCTCAGAGTACCCCGTCGAATATCTTTTTACTAGTGACGAAGGGCAGGGACTGACCGACACTGACAAGCAGACAGTTCCCAGCAACAGGCCGAAAAACTGCAATTATGGGTTCGTCAGGATGCCGGCTGTTTAAGCCCTTGTATTCCGGGCCCCTCTAGTGACTTGTTGGACTCGGGTGGTAATAATGGATCAGACGTATGCGTAAGTTGTGAGGCAAAGCGCAAGCATGAGTAAAGGTGTCGGTTGATGCAGAGACTGTCTCAGGTTGACTGATGGAATATCCGCAGACGTTGTCACACTATCAGCAGACGTGATAGTTCTGACCGAAAGCAACGAGTAAGAATGCGGACAAGGGAGAAAGAGAGCTGTGTACTGTATATGGATGGATGTACTGGTGCTGACCAGCTTGTTGATGGGCAACTTTGGAGGGATTATAGGTACATTCAGGTTCAACAAGGTATATATGTTGGGGTTGATGAACAGGCAATCAAGAACTGACCACATCTGACATGGTAAGTCCTGGGGAAGTGAGGTCTCTTGTATGTATCTGTCCTCTGCTTGGTTGCCTTAGATAAACATATCATTGCCTCCATCCATCTGCGGGAACACTGTCACTGGCCCTCTGATGCGGGAACGGCATTGGGGTTACATTATCAAGCGCGAGCCAGGGACACATCGACGTGCGTATCAATAATGCACCGAAAGATTGCAGCAGCCGTTCGCCATTGTAGTGTATCTAGCGCAAGAGCGGCAGCTGGTAGCGTAGCGTTACTTTGCGTCGCCTGTAAGGAATTCAGCCAGACATATCTCGTCATGACATCCATCGAGGAGCCATGCCGCACGCAACTCAAGTCCTAAATAAAAGTCCTGCTGTGTCGTGCCGTGTCATTACTTTAGCGAGCAGTAAGGACAAAGAAGAAGAGCGAACGATAGGCTACACAGACGATGCATGTTGACTGTCATCATCCCAATCGGCGCAGGGTAGCATTGGATAATGGATGGATGGACGATGCCAGGCACGACTTTCCACACAGCGAAGCACAGAGAGACGTGAAGCCAACCAACCGGGGGTGGATACTGAGCGACAGGCTTTCGTAGAGAAGAGGGGCGTCTGCGTAGTTTTGGCACCGCCAAAAAGGGACTCCAACTCTTTTTTCTTTTCTCAAGGGTTCAAGGGTTCAGGGCGAAAGAGTGGGCTCTTCACGCTTAGACTTGATGATCATGGTGGTTTTGTTCCGTTGCTGTGGTGGTGGTGGGCAGGTGACGATGAAGATTGGGGAAGCGAATGTCGTGAACTGGTATTGGCGACAAAGTAATGCAGAGGTAGAGGTAGAAGGGGCTTGCTGTCGCCATGCCTGTCTGTCCCTCCGTCCCTCCGTCCCTCCTGCCTACTACCTAGATAGTCCCTACTGAGTGAGAAATGGAAGAACCATTATCAGTGGTTAAATCAGTGGAAGGAAGGTGGAAGGTACCCCTAGTGAGGGGGGTGCCTATCCACCTGCACTTGCCTTCCTGGGACCAGCTTGGGGGAAGGGGTGTTGTTGCTCCCCGCTTCCTTTTGCTGTAGGTACCTACCTACCCTACCCTACTACCTAGCACCAGGCACAGCCTACAATAGGCCACTAGAACCACTGAACTTGCTCAAGTGGATTGGGATAAGGCTCGTCTCATCCACCATACAGAGCACGTTTCGTCGTCACGATGCATGTGTTGTTGGCGTCTACTAACTAAATTATTACGCAACAAGACTCTGTCCTAGCCCAAGCACCATAACTATTTGTACCCTAGACATTCCATTCTATAATGTCATTCTCCCGAAAGTTTCGCGGCCCGTCAAAGTCTTGTGTGTGTGTGTGAGAGAGAGAAAAAAGAGTGTGCGCGGGAACAAAGGCCGCTAAGCTACGAGCAGGTTGAATGATCTGCATTTCTTGCTTTGACATCCAATGAATGATGCACGCGAAGTGTAGAAGAAAAAAGTCCCCGAACAAGAAGCAAAATAGTCAAGTTTCTACAGAGAGGCAGCCTATCAGACTAAGCATGTGGCCACTTCTCGGGGGAGTATGTATTTGTTTCGTGACGCATAACGGATTACGTAGCTCAACAACGGCTCACTTAGTATGATGAATCTACTCACTGGGAAAGAGGAGAAGATGGAGTGCTGTAAAGTTTTACAGAACATGTGTCGATTTGTTCGATTTGTTCTACTGAGAATTACATCATTGCACATGAAACGCATAAACAACTTACATAAAAAAGACGACGTTGAAGTCGTTATCCATGTTCATTGTGTATGCATATTCATCATTCGTATGAAACTGAGACAAACTGAGTCGGATACCATCCATAACCCCGCTCCTATCTATCATTTACTTTACCGTTCATTATTCAAGTTGACAACTAAAGCCCCTCTCTCTAAACCCAGCTCGACGGAGACGACATGACATGGTTTTATTACAAGACCGGAAGAGTGGTTTTTTGTTTTTTTCGTATTGAGATGGTTCCCCGGGCTTTGAGTAATTAGTCTAGGCTGCGGGGGCTGATCCCAACTAACAAGGCCGTCTACCTACGGTACGGTATCAACTGCCCTATACTGTCAAGTGTGAAGACCGACTAACAGTCAATATCCGGGGCTTGAGCGACTCAGCTGAGTCAGGTTGTGGGGCTGAATCAGACTAATAGGTAATCAACTTGACGTGCTATAGAAAAGAAAAGACACTCATTTACTACATTTGTCTGTTTGTCTTTGTTAACTGGGTCTGAGGGAAAAGAAAAGAAGAAAAAAGAAAGGACGAGACGGCGTGCCATAACGTGTTCATCCATCCACTTTGTTACATTGCGTCTTTCTTGACCGCCGAGTTGAAACATGATCAGAGAGTTCTCTCTGTATGTACGTACAACAGTACCCAGATTCTCGTAACCGAGCTTCCAGTACACGGGATAGACTATTATGGAAATGGAGATGGATTTATGGATATGACAAGGTATATGGTACAGCATGAATGTGGGGGAAGAGCCCAATGCCAACATGTCTGGGGGCTCCATTGACCTTACATCGTGCGTTTCGTCTTGGCCTAGGAACTGTTTCCCGTTGACCGGCTCCGTTTTGCTGGTTTTCCGTCTCCGCCAATTTGACGAAGGGGGGGCATGTGACTCTATGATAAGGAAGTTTTTCTTTTCTGTTATTTTATTTTGGTTATGTTATGTGTAGTGGAACAATTCGGTCAAATTTGAGGCCCGTCAACGGTGCCCATCCAGGTATGTATGAGATGAGCTTGTCGTGTAATGGATTCTCGGTCAGGTCCGTCTGTATGTATGCTCACTTGGCTGGCTACGCACGACAAACAGTAACTAACGATCAACGTCTGGAGAGGTCACATACGATGTCCGCAAGGGTAGT
The DNA here is from genome assembly GCA_014898975.1 of Fusarium nodosum. NCBI lineage: Eukaryota > Fungi > Ascomycota > Sordariomycetes > Hypocreales > Nectriaceae > Fusarium > Fusarium nodosum. The sequence continues at coordinate 42,208 of JAAVUE010000139.1, read as the reverse complement.
TCAAATAATGGTCCATCCGGGGCCTCAAGCCTGTGCATTAGAACGGCCAAGCACTGTCCTCCCGGTTGACAATTCCGCTGTTCAGTTAGCTGTCTAGCTGTCTTTCGCTATCTTAAACGATGGGCCTTGCTGAAGAGACTCTAGACAACTCCACTTGAGGCTCGCCAACGTTGACCCCCTTCAGTCGTTGTCGTTGTCGTTGTTGCGGAGTCGACTTAGTCGCCCCCTTGAGGTCAATATCAATTAGACTCAAGGTCCAAAAGACAGAGTTTTCACCTTGTTGGTTGTTCACGTTCTCGAATGAGCCGCAGTCTCACCTTGTCTATATCCATGATCCCTGTCCTTTTGGGGTCAAGGCTTCAACACCACGGGCCAGTCGTTCTCCCACGATGTTGTTTGGCTGAAAGTTCGCTTAACTAGGTATGTATTCTATAGTAGTGGGCGGATAACTTCGGCGCAAACAAAAGAATTTTTTTTCTCTTTCTCCCTTGCTCATCACCCATCATCCATCAAGCAAGCCTCTTAGAATCGTGAATGGATACCACGAGTGCGTGGAGAAGTAGGATTTGTGTTTCCAGCTAACGGAGATCAACTGCCGTGTAGAGTTAGTTAGGGTCCTCAACTTTTCAGAACCCAGAGCTGACAGAAACTGGGGGTACTGCAGTTGCCGACTTCAGTCTCGACCAGGACCGGCCCGGCTTGTCAATGAGATTTTGACAGTGGTCAAGGCTTTTCTCCTCCAGTTTTGTCAACAGTTGAGACACCCACAGCATTGCAGCTTTGCTCAGGTCCGCTAACTCTTATTGTCTCAGCATGGTATTATTGGTCCTTTTACTATGTAGGGCTTACTATAATTGAGCCGAGGTCAAGTCTGATAACACAACATTGGCGCATTATCAAGTTAAAGAAAGACCAGGGAAGTGGCGGACATGCTTTTACCCGCTTAGAATGTGAGAGGATCAAGGATCAGCGTTTTAAAGACAATATTCAGAAATGACTACATTTTGTCTGTACATAGCGTCTTGCCTTTTGGTTTCGTGTGGTATGGGTATATGTTCTCATAGATAACATTCATCAATATGCGGGCCTCGAACTTGTCGCCTGATATCGTCTAACGTCACCTACAGTCATTGGTTCTTGATTTCACCCGAACGGATATATGCAAAGAATCCCACGTATCGCATTTGAATAGAAGCTGCCATTTGCGTTTACATGCTTTGATATATCTTTCGTGCCGACGCACGTCACGAATCGCCTCATACTTCTGTTCCACCAATGCGACCATGCGAACTGCCTGGCCTGAGAGGATCTACTGCTCCGGAGCAAGTCTGCAAGACAGTATACTAGGCTTTGGAGCACCCATAACTCCAACGTAGTGTTTATGATAGTCGTCATCATACCAAGAGTTTGCGGGCCATGGTGGATTGTATAGTTGATTTCTGCATTATCCTACAGACCTGGATATATTACTCTGATGGTCAAGGGTAGACCATGAGGCTCCTCAATAAACCAAGACGTCTCTATCTTCAAATCAAGTCTTATCGCTTATCAGTATCTACCAATCCTTATCTCCTGCACGATTATCTAGCCACCCCCATCCTCTCTATCCCATACTCTCATGAACCTCTTGTCCCTCTATGATTCATCCCCCTCATGTGAACATTCTCGTGATCGCTTATCTCGGTCTTGCTTCTTCCTCATGCATGCCTGGTCAAATCAGTCAGTCACTCAGCCAGCCATCTTATCCTCCCAAGCATGGAGGGGGGTGAGAGGAAACAAAGTTGCCATATTCAGTACATGGTGATCCTCCACACACCAACAAAGTTCCCGATAGCTACTGCAGTTATGTATACACTACCCCACGCTCACTTACAGGCTCGGCGATCAAGGGACCAAAAAGTGAGCACGCGCCATGAGAACCCCGAATAAAAGTAGCCAATAGATAAGACTATTCTCTGGTCCTTCTGTTACAGAAGGGAACCATCGTTGCGATCTTCAAGGTTGATCAGCGCTTCAGTTTGTCGTCATTCCTTCTCGGGGCCAGACCGAGACTAACTACGCTACACTGGCTTGTAAGACCACGTTACATTTGCGTAGTCATTTGAGATTCGGCACTTGGGGCAGATCCTCATCTGTCACGACTCAAGGAGGATGGCATCATCAGCCTTCATCACCAGGACCCTGGAGATGTTACGCGTCGTCATGCCATGCCATACATACCATGTCATGTTGAGCCACATCATTACTTGCGTGTGGCTGCTCCAGCCTCCAAGTGTACGTAGTTAACTACGGAACTCAACCACTAAGACTTGACAAGCCATAAAAGTCCCAACACTCAAAACGATCGACGTCAGAAAGCCATCTTATTGCAAAAGTTCGGTTCTGGGTCAAGGAACCAATTGTGCCACTTGTCCAAGTGATGGCGTCTGAACGAGTATTCAACTGCCGATGGATCATCAACAACGAGTAATTCAAGCATCTCATGCCGCAATATCACGACACGATTCAAGGGTCGAGTCATCTGTCATATGTCTGATCTACGGACCAATAATGGTTCGAACGTTGCTCCTGTAGCACAGATATTCCACCTCGTAGTTCTTCCATTGATGAAAACATCATGCTGCATCACATCTTAATGCCATACATCGAATCCGTCTCAACCCTTTCTCAGTATCCACAATAAGAACAGAATATAAATTGTTCTTCTCTGGTTAGTACAGACTACAGAGGAAGAGAAGCTTAGACAATATAGCGTACAAGTTTCGAGTGCTGGTAACTTTAGTATCAGTCTATTGATTAAGCAAGAGACCCTGCCTGACTTCGCCGATAAACTTGCTTTCTACCACTTCCCAACAATATAATGCTTTAAGGCTCCTGTACGACATACAGCACTAATTTGGCCAACATATGCCGGTAGTTTATTGGTGCATCATGCACAACACAATTAGCCTAGAGCAATGAATATCTTGGTTGGACAGTTGCTAAGGAGCGGTGAATCGAGACTAAACAAGCCATTCAAGTTTGAAATTGTACTCATCTCGATCTCCTTCCATGTAAGTGTATAATGACTCAACATTCCGCCCTCTACTGTATTTGGCCACTTATAGCCGGAAGAAAAAAGCTCATCGTTACTTGTCGGGCGTATGGTTAGGCTTCATGCGCGCCAGTTGGACCACCCAGCTACGCTAGCTCGGAAACCGAACTGCGGCGAGCTCAATGAGTTGGAAATCCCCATAAGATCTAAAGATGTGTTCTTTCCACAAGATACAATGGCGTTTGTTTGGCTTGGGACAATTACATGTAATGACCAAGATGATCTCATATGACACCACACCGCCATTACATAGACTGCCTTGAAATCAAGACCTTGATTTAGGCCGCAACTAACAAGATAGAATGATACTCACAAAAATTGACTGGTACATGTAAATACAGAGTATCATGAGGGATCAAGACTTATGAAGCCACGGGGCAAAAGTTGCGAGGGCAACAAGCCCCTGGTTATTGGACTACGTGGCCGTAGTCCGTGTCGACTCTTTTTAACCTCAGTCTGGTCTTGAGTAGACTCCGGTTCCCCCTTTCTTTGACAAGCAGCCAGCGTGTTGCTGTTGGCATCGTCATCAGACTATTAGACAATGTGGCAGATTAATATACATGTTGAGAGTGCCCTGAAATGCTGCAAGGTTTTAAGACTATACGTCTCGCGGATGAGTTACGCATTTTTCAAGTCAACCCGGCACGTAGAACATCTAATTGTTGTCAAGTGCCTAGCACGATGTTGATTTAGTATTTTTGAACTTTTGATCGTCTGAACCTTGAGTCTTGTGCCCTGCTATAATAAAGACATAGTTTTACTATGCCTCAAGCAAGACAAAAAACCACAGACCCAAAGCTAGAAGATGATATGTATGATAATAAAACACAGGCTCAAAAGGGAGTGAATATGAGCCATAATTACAAAAGTTGATGTCCCTTGAAATATCCGCTTGCATGCTGTTCCCATCCGAAATACTCCATAAACCCCTTCATTCGTGATACTTATATTAAGAAAAAGCTAAGACGTCAAGCCTGGAGTAACAGGCATAATAATGGAAAGTGATTGCACAACAAGGCGGTTATGGGTGATAATATGTCTGGTGGGTTGGTTGTCCTGAAACAGAGGAAGTGTGTCTTTCAGTCGCAAGTTCCTGAGGTGTATCGGACGCGAAGTATCCGGTTCCGTTCTTCGACGAGTTGGAGCCCACAGTCCCATCATAATAGGGAGGACTTCCTGGAGAGTGAAGCTGATCTGGTATTTGCACCGTGCTTACTTGAGGAACCCACAGATTCCCATGAGCATCGTACTTTGGCTCCAGTGTTGTTGTGGCCGTTTGCGTAAGCGGCGAGCCACGTGTAGTATCCTCCATGTCTCCAGATGGAAGTTCCACTGGTGGCCCCGTATATGATCGAGCTGCTTGAGGGCTAGCGAACGGACTTGAAGGGTTGAAACTTGATGATTGCGGGCTCCAAGGGGCGGGCGAGCCCTGGTTCGAGATGACGGAAGGGTGCGCAGGGTGGTGATAGTTGTAATCTTGAGTCATTGGCTGCTGAGATCCAATTCGTTCACGTCGAGTACGCCGTCTTCGAATGAGGCAGAAAGAAGCCAAGATGATACCTATGAGAACAACTGCTCCGCCGACTGCTATTCCCACTATAGCCCCCGTCGGCAGCTTGCTATCCGATTCGGAATCCCCCGTCGCAGTCGCGCCTGATACGTCTCGTGTTGCCGTTCGTGTTCCTGCTGAAGCGGTTCGTGTCATAAGGGCATTGAGATCTTGGTGGTCGAAGCCGCCCGCAGGCACTGTTTTGGTTGCGCCACCCTTGGAGTTTCCGCCTACAACCGAGATGATGTCCGTTGGGACAGCGTATCTAGTCAACTCGGGGTCATAGAGCATCCAGGGCGACTTGTTCTTGTTCTGTCTGCCAAGGGACACATCGTGTAGGCCCCATTGATCCGGAACATCGCAGTCATCGTTGAGAGGGAAAAAGCCGCCGTGGATGAACATCTGGGCCTCGTTTACCACGTTGCAGGACATGCTGTGATGTGGGTAGCTTCCGGTCCCGTTTTCATTAGGATACATCTTAATCCATGTAAACGTAGGCAGTGTTAAAATGTAAATGTCGTCGAATCCAGCGCTTCCTTCCTCTTGACCAGCACCTCCATATAGGTAACTAAATAGTATCAATGTCAGAACCATCCGCTAAGTCCGTTGTTCAGGAAGACTCACATATTGTAGGAAGATTGGTCCTCCACCCATGTAGCGCCCGCGCAAAATCGTCGACGTGATTCGGGAACATCACCTGTTGCGTTCTGGAAATAACTCTTGCCGCTTAGAACATCATATAAGATAATCTGTTCCATCGGCTGGCCCTCCCAACCACCATCATCAGTGGCACGGATTCCTCCAAGGTAGACAAGCATTCCACCGTCTCCAGCAGGGATGTGGACCATCACACCTTCTGCACGACCAACATCATCAGGGCCAGTGTCGTTGGACCAGCTGTTCGTATCCATCTCGTATCGCACTAGGTACGACGTGGGTATCTGGGGAGCACCACCCCAATCAGGGACTGTCGCGTTGTTCATCCACCCGCCGTAATAGTAAGCCTCTCCACGGTCCGGAATGGAAACGCCAGCTCCATAACTGAGTCCGACGATGTTATCGGTCCTGGAAACTCCGAGGTTGTCCCATTCGTCGTTGATGATGTCGTAGGCATATAGATCAAAGTCCCAGGGTGTCACATCATTATATTCGCCGCCAAAGAGATATATCTTCTTGTTGATAGTATCGGGCCAGAATATCCCACCACTAACGTCTGGCACTGTCGAGTTCTTACTCAAATTCGCGTATGGCTGAGGCATGCCTGTACCGGCGGCAGTTCTCAGATCATGGTAGAGAAAGTAAGGATCTAAAATATGTTGATTAATAAAAATCCGGTATCATCCGCCGTCGCGAGTCAGGAATTTTCACGTACTCGAGACGTTCGGTGGTGTTCCTGAACTACCATCATAGGTAACCAGTCCTCCGCCGATGTAAAGCTTTTCATCTACCACAGCACTTTGATGACCCCATCTTCGACAGAAATTTGATATGGGATCCCTTTGCTGAACTGTAAAATTGACGAAAAAGAGCAATAATGATAGAACCATTAGGTTCTGGCGAAATTGGCTGGCTGGAGAGATTGAGATCCACATCATGGCTGCCACCGTGATGCTACATACATGCTCTCCTATCCTACTTGTTAGCCACAGATCGCGGGAGACGAACGAGGTTTGACCTGGGCGATCGTCGTTAAAAGAAGAATGGCCGTATGTGTGATGAAGAGAGAGAAAGGTTGGCGGCGCAAGGCCGCCAGACGAGAAAGCAGACGCTGATCGTTCATGAGCAGGGGCCAAGAGGGATCCGCTGGGGGGCAGAAATGCTCAAGCCCATTGCGGTGAGAAATGCTACAGAGCAACCTCATGTTTTTTCTTTCCACTACCACAAAAGCTTGACGGCAGATGAGAGTGGCTCAGACGTTATCCGGGGCTGACCTTGTTGCGAGGTCCAGACTTCCTAGCCCGACGCCTCAAACGACTCCACGGCGTCAAGGACTGCACGTAAGCGGGTGAGAGCGTACTTTGGATGAGGCAGGAACTGTGAAAACCACTCAGCGCTCAGAACCTTGGCGTTCCTGGTTGCCAGCTGGTCAATCATGGTGAGACGACGGATAACCCCGACCTGCTCGTAGTACCAGCGGGCGTTGCTAGCCCGCCGGGTGCTGATCGTGATTCGTGCAGAGCAGGGAGCTGGACGCAGCTAGGGAACTCAGAATAAGGAAATCTCCAATCGTCATACGGGCTTGCATTTCAGCTCAGATTCACAGAGTAGGATAAACTCAAAAGGTAATCGGCCTGCCCAACTTTGGGACGGTTTGCAGGGCTGAATGGGGTAGAGTCCACTTCTCTGAAGCCCCCTAGGTTTCTGATCTAGGTTTGGTACAGTACTGTACTCAGACAAATAAGGTCAGGATCAGTGGTGTCAATGACAGGATGATTGTCGCTTTGACATTTCATTTCCATATCTTCAAAATGAGTTTTGTGCCAGGCGGGGCCGTTCTGGGCTGATAATAAGCATATTGAACCGACCCGTCAGTCTGGTATCAGTTGGTAGTCATCCACAAGGTTCCACCATAATCTCCTATTGGACTGTGTTTTCCCCCCTGCCTCGGTATCACCCCGACGAGGCCATCGGCATATTATTTCCGGGCTCAGTACTCTGTAATTTATTGTAACTACGAGGCATAAGCCGTAACCCATCCATCCATTATGGAACTTGGTGGTTCCGGTGCAACACAAAATCTTTCATCCAATCTTTATCTTGTACTCCGTGCGCGGTGTCTTATTTCTGATGGTGGTCCTTCGATCTAGCATGACACAGCCAGCAAAGTCGAGATTTGCCGGTAGTGCAGGTTCGTCCAGAGGCACGACCAGATTGTCTATTGCAACCTGAAAAGCCTCAGCAACAGTTGCGTCTGGTTGGTGTCCTGAACTCTTCAGCCCCTCTGTGTTTCTTGACCCTTCAATCTCTCCAGCGGCAAATAATTGCATTTCGTGCTCGAGCAGGGCTGCCGCCCCTAAATGACTGAGTAGGACTATGTAGGCTCGGTAGGCGTCCAAAGCTTTTTGCGCCATGTCCTCTCTGGATTTGTCTTGTAGCAAATCCAGTATAACCGATCGAATCGTCGGAGGATCTTCTTGATCTACTTCGCCGACTAATAGCGTCAGGAGCGTTTCCCGGCCCTTCACATCAAGCTTGTTTGACTCAGAATCTGCGACGAAGTGGCGTATGTACGTTCCTAGAACTTGGACTAGGTCTCTCAATCCTTGATCGCTGGAGCTCCAGTGATTGATCTCGGACCCCATGTTCAAGTATTGGCGAGATATGGTGGGATGGCAAATTTCAGCCGAGAGCTTCATTCCGAAGCCACATAAAGGCCCTCCTAGGTGGTCTTCTCTGGCTGATAATCTTTGCCCGAGATTGCCAATGAAAGTTAAAAGGTCGTGAGTGCTCTGCTGGAGATTTTGTTGCCAGAAACTCTCACACGCATCTCGAACATTTAAAGAAAGATCTGGTTGTAAGTCTTGCTGTTCGGCATTGTGTGTTTGGTGAAAAGCGACGCCATCAGGATTGCATGATAAGTACTGCGACACTAGCCTACGGAGGCTTGTGATCGAGTCTTGGCTCCTCAATGCTTCTGATAGCTGGCTTGCAGAAACCTTGGGACCTTGCTCGGATTTGAACGAGCTTAATCGTGACTGAAACCGCTGTAGAAGCAGGGAATCATCCTCCAGAGCCTGTTCTTCAATACCATTATTCGAACAAAGCAGGTGGAGCATGCTGGGTCGTGTCTCGGCAGTCGAAGTACTAATGGCGTCTTGTGAGCAGCCGATCAGTGGAGCTTGCGATGGGGCCCGGAGAGCCGCGGAGAAAACGTCGCAGCTCCTGAGTCGCCAAGAATCTAATGGCCTCGATCGTGCTTCGAAGGCTCTCGACCTCGATACGTCCAACATCTTCTTGAGCTGGCTAAGATTTCCATGAATTCTGTTTTTCTTCCGATCCAGTGTCCATAGTTTAAGTGCCTGTATGTCATCCTCTTCTGTAGCTGGCCGGACGTGCTCGCTAAACATACTGTCGAGGTCAAGCAGAAGGTCGTTGACTTGGAAGTATTCGTCTTCTGCTGGCGACTTTGGCGCGGTTGGCCACTTGTTGAGGACGTAATATATTTCGCCCGACTTGTGGTCCGTCTTTTGGATAAACATCTTGGGCTTTCCTATCAGTTTGGAGGCTACTTGACGAAACATTTTGGCGACGATGTACCGCAGCGTGTGTGAAGGCGATGATTTGGAGTGGAGGTTATCCGACTTCACAGCACGACAAACGCCAGCGCGCGACTTGAGGAGGTGTAGGTGCAGAAGAAAGCGTCAGGTGAAGAGTTGTCTGCTGCTGAGGGGAAAAGAAATAATAAAGGATGCTCAATTCTGCAACGTCTAGATTGTTTATTTTACTACGTAATCATCTCCCCCGCAAAGTGAATTAGACCCCTGCTGATAATGGTTCGTTATGGACAGTTTGGGTTCAAGAATGATCTTTCAGGCAGGTACTCTCGCCCTAGTCCTGCTTCTAAAAAGCGGGAAGGAAAGCGGGCCACCCCGCAAATTCAATCATTCAAGCGAGCAACTGGACTGAGTGCAGAAGCTGTGCGGCTGAATAGAGTAAGTTTACCAGGAGTAAACAACAATTCACTATTAATCTTTACAGAAGAAAAATGGCAGTGATCTCAGCAATATTACCCAACAAGCATAACAACAGAGACGTAGCAGATAAAGTTCAATAAGACACACAAAGCTACCCTGCGCTACCAGCACCTTCCAACCATGCTATGACAAGTTAGTAGTTCTAACCAAGGACTGCATATGGAAGTATTCTTACAACTTATTAAACCTTTTCTTATGTTCTCTTTTTCAAGATCACGAGAACAGACCTCAAGTTTCCTTCTTCCTAGTAGACAAAAGAAACCTCACTTGACAGGCCTAATAATCACATAGGTAGGTACCTGTGCAAATGCTGGGTGTGGCAGCTGAACTTACCTCTCCATTATGAAAGCTATAACCAATACTTATTAGTTGTCACATTCTGCATAACTAACGATAATCTGTTCTTCTAGGAGTTATCCTAGTAAGGAAACAAGCCATTGCTCTACTTCCTCCCCACGTCTTCTGGGTTTTGTTCTCAAGAGACTCATGGCATGCTTCAACTAAGTCTCCAGGTTCAACTCGGCAGTAACTCCTGGGCTTATTTTACCCCGAAAAAAAAAACATTTAAAATCCGTTCCAGTTACTGTAGGCGCGCTGTCAAGTAGTTCACTCTCAATCAGAAGATTATCTGGCAAGCCAACTAGGCCCTTCCACTACTTTGTTGTTGACAGTCCGGCTCACAGGATGATGGTGTGCCTCTTTAACTCCTAGCCCACTGCTATGTTTGTCTTTACATTAGTAGTGATTTATACACTTGAGCCGACTGGAGGTTGACAGTCATTTGATGTTGGGGGTATCAGAAAAGTTGGCCGCCAAGAGCATAAAGGACAAAATTAATGGGTCAGCTTAGGCAGCTGAGATCGGACAGCTTAGCCTGTTTACTTTTATACCCTAAAGCTCGGAGGCGAACTTTTCTGGTACCCAGTAGAAAGCTAAAAAGAAAACATAAATACCAACTCCCCCTGTCGCACTCCACTTTCCTCCTTCAATCAATCTGGGAAGCACTCAAACCTACCTACCTCAGACAACATCAACATAACATCATGGCTCCAGGTACACCAACAAAGGATTCGCCCGTCGAAAAGACGGATGATACGGCGCAGCAAAGCGCCTCCGACAATGCATCAAAGGCACAAGATCGCATGGCTCGATTCAAGGCCCTTCAAGCGCGAGCCAAAACTTCATCAGAGAAAAACCTACAAGAGGCGACTCTCGAATCGCAAAGATTAGCCACAGACCCCAGCCAACTCACCGCCATACACCGCAAGCATGCGATCGCATCCCATAAACTACTCAAGGCAGACGTGGAAGAATCCGGCGGAGATTTCGAGCGAAAGCGCGCGTGGGACTGGACCGTCGACGAAAGCGAGAAATGGGATAAACGACTCAAGAAGAAGGCGGCCCGTCGTGACAACAACGCTTTCGCCGACTTTACACAAGAAGCGAACAAGATATACAAGCGACAACTCAAGAACATCGATATGAACATGGAGAAGTACGAGAAGGATAAGCAAGCTCTTATCGAAAAGGCAGCGGCATCGGGCGGTCTGGATATTGTCGAGACCGAGGATGGCGAGCTTATCGCGGTAGACAAGGACGGCTCGTTCTACTCTACTGCTGATTCTACGACATTCACTCAGAACAAGCCAGACAAGGCGGCAGTCGACCGCTTGGTGGCAGATTTGCAGAGAGCAGAGGAACAGCGACTAAAGAAGAGAAAGGAAAGAATGGCACAGAACGGAGACGATGGCGATGTGACCTACATCAACGAAAAGAACAAGCAGTTCAACCAAAAGCTATCCCGGTTCTATAACCAATACACTGCGGAGATCAGGGACAGCTTCGAACGAGGAACAATGATCTGAGAATGGGAATATAACAGGTTACGTCATGAGTCGATTCGGGTATTATTCAGTCTAGCGTTTTGCTTTTAATACATTATCTCATCAGAGCCGTTTACAACATGGTTTTTCTCCAAGCTTTGCTTGCAAGCTCCTCAATCTGTGGCACCTCAATAGCTCCCTTGACGCTCTCGTCACCCAGCGCCTCAACCACCGCTTCGGCAACAGCCTCGACTTTCAAGGGCTTGACACCGGCGGCGCCAATGAAGTTCTTGAAGTAGTTGCCTGTCAAGCCGTTGAAGGCAGTTCCGACGCCTACCATAGCAGCCAGGGGCATTGTCATTGGGCGTGAGCTGTCAAACAAGAAGGAAGGACGGACGAAAAGACTCCTGAGTTCAGGGAATTTGTTGGCAATGGTGATCTCGGCCTCTCGTTTAGTCGTGATGTAGCGCTGGGGAAGAACAGGAGCGCCAGCCGCAGCAGAGATGTAGCAGAAGGAGTTGACCTTGGCAGCAACAGCATGCTTGGCCAGGGTAACTGCACTGTCACGGTTCATAATCTCGTATGTGAACTGATCCTTTGGGTTTGGGGGGTTAATGTCCTCGCCTTGGCCTTTAGCCAAAGGATCCACGCCACGATCGCGAATGGGAGCAAAGGCTTTCTGAAGACCAGCAACGGGTGACTCCTTGCCTGAAAGAACACCCTTGTAATCAGCTTCTAGTAGGATACCCATGCTGTGAACAACGAAATCGGCACCATTGAGTAGCGGGGCATATGTAGCTGGGCGAAGGATATCACCACGCTCCCAGCTCACTTTGTGTGCCCAAGGCGGAGGTGAAGGAGATGCACTGATAGTGTCCCACCGAGGATCACCTGAACGGCTGTGAAATGTATGAGCTATTGTTCTTATCTTAAGACGATTGGGATGTTTGTGAGCTTTACCTGATCGATGTCACGTCCCAGCCTCGAGCTACTGCGTATTTGCAAATACGCGAGCCCAAGAATCCCGTTCCTCCGCAAACAACGAGCTTCTTTGAAGCTGACATGGTGCTGGTATAAAAGTAGTGCGATGCTAGGAAGGTTCAGAGCTTAGCAATATTCGTTGAGGAGGATTGATGTAATTGAGATAAAGAATTTTGAGTGAATCACTTCTCTTACGAACAACAAAAAATGAAAGAATGGGTTGTGACGCGACAATTGAGTATCAGGTCAAGTACCGACGTGGTATTGAAGCTCTCGATCGATGGAAGAGCGAAATCAATGAAATCATCATCGGTACTTGTCGAGGCTGCATGGATTTGTGGCTGTCCTACAATCATTGGTCGCGCCACAGAGGCGCAAAAACTCAACCTACAAGGCTGAACTACAGGTAGGTTTCTACTTTACCATCAACCATCACACTTCATAGTCGCATCATCAATGTCGCCCTGATTCCCATGCGTCGATACATCGTCCGAACAGAATAGATAAAATCTTTTAACCGACACAATGGCGCCCCAGAATCAACTCGGAAAGCGCGTGAAACTAACACAAGTCCGCCGACCTTTTATCGTAGGAAGCACAGCAAAGCCCTTCTCCGATACGAATCCACGACCAGCAGGAATTCCTGATAACCACACGCATTCATGGCAGGTCTTTGTCAAAGGCCTCGACGACACCGACATCACGTATTGGCTGCGCCGCGTGCAGTTCAAGCTCCACGAATCCATCCCCAACTATGTGCGAAGTATGCGATCGCTTCATGCCTTTGCGCAAACCGATGCTGACAGAAATTAGTGATCGAGGGCGAACCCGGAAAGCCTTTTTTCGTTCAGGAAACTGGGTGGGGAGAGTTTGATATAACGATCAAGCTCTATTATGTCAACGACTCTGGCGAGAAGCCACAGACTATGTATCATTATTTGCGTTTACATCCCTATGGCCGAAACGAAGAAGAGAAGCAAGCAATGATCTCATCCAACGGAGAGATCTGCTCATGGAGCTACGAAGAACAGCTCTTCAACGAACCCTACGAAGTCTTCTACAACCTGCTTACCCAGGGCGCCATACCCAAAGGGTGGAAGCCCAGCGGCGGCAAGGGCAAGGGCAAAACCCGTGCACCACCGCCTTTCCCCACGGACAACAACGAAGTCTGGGAACATTCCGCCATGATACCAGCGCACAATCGACCGGGACAGCCGTTCAGCCTTGAGACGGAAGCAGCCGAGATACGCAAGCTAGCAGAGGCGCAGGCGCAGGCTGAGGATATGGCTAAGAAGATCCTCGCTGAGCTAAAAGCTAAAGAGGAGCTGCTTGCTAAGCTCAAGGGAGAGAACCAGGCCGCTGCTGCCGCGGCCAAGTCATAGAGTGATGGCCAAGCAAAGTCCAGAATACCTGAAATGAAGAGATGAGCGTTCCATCTTCCAAGCGCGAAGTCCCTAGCAGAGCTTCGAGAACCGCCTATCGGCACTTGAACCCAGGACACGAAGCAAACACCTGTGCTGGTGATATTGTTCATTGGCAGGACAAATTATTAACCACAACAGAACCCATTAGACAGGCTCGGCATAATCAGCGACTTGGAGTACCTTGGCTGAGGATTAGATCCAAGCATGCACAGAAGCGCTGAGCCAAGAAAGAAGAGCTAGACAGTCTATACCCTAAACAACCAGTCGCCAGCGAGGACATGAAGACGTGCTTACCCAGATGGTAAATCAAACTCATGACAGAATACTCAATCAAAAATAAAAATCACCGTTAATTAAAATGCAGTTATGAATTGGAGTTTGTTCTGGAGTGCTATGAGGGCGCTATGCAAACCGAATCTTAGCCTCAGTCTTCGATCCTAATATGGTGATATCAAACAGATATCGCAACGAACTGCTTGATCGTCCTTTCTCGGTCTGTCTCGCCAACCTTTTTATAAAACAATGATAAAGACTCGTATGATCACGTCATGAGTCACCCTCCTGGGGTCTACCGCCCACTTCAAACAGACAACTGCGTCGTGACGTAGAAATAAATGGCTGAACGACAGAAACAACACTCCGAAATGCCGACCTTGAACCACAACCGGCCACACCTTTTTTCCCCTTCCCGTCTCTTGTAACGCCGACAAATATCATAAACATAAAGAAATCGACTTGTTCAGGCCGTCTCCGCGACCGAAGGCTCTCCAAACTCCAGCGCCATTTTATAAAGAATGAAAAAGATGAGATTTGAGCGAGTGGGATGGTTTTGTACACCCTGATTTGGGCGGTTTGTGATGATATACTGTTGGGTCAAAAGCAGGGCCCCCCTTTGACTTCCAAAGCAGTACGTTAATATACGATTAACAGTTTGTACTATTATCGAGTGGCAGCCTCGTATGCTGGTGGTGGTGCGTCTTCGCGCTCTTCGTCCCAGGGACTGCGTTGCCTATTCTTCTCGTCGTAGACGCGCTTGGCAATCTCGCCAGCCATCTTCATGATCCATGCCTGTTCAAGGATAACAGAAGGACTCTCGGAGCTAACACTTTGGTTCTCTAGACCCGAGTGCTTGCCCTTCTCAGTCCTGAATCCAGAAGTGGCGGCAGCAATAGATGAGTATTGAGGTTCAGGAGGCTGAACGGCTTGTTTGAGAGGGGAGCCCATCTGTTGGGTATTTTGAAGGTTGGCCATGACAGGAGGACGACCCGCCTCTTCCGCACTTCTGAAGCGGACCTTGCTAGGGGTGGCCGCCTCAGCGATAACAGATGACTCGCTCTCTTCAGGAATAGATTCCTCAATCACAGGGTCTGTTAGAGCATTATCAACGGAAGCCGAAGCCGAATCCGAGGCTTCACTGCCTTCTTCAGGAGTTGCTGCCTCTGATTTGGTGCGTCTCAAGTTTACTACGCGTGTCTTCTTCTTGCGTCCTGCTCGTGATCGTCCAGCCCCAAGAGCTCGTCCATTCGTTCCGGAATTCATACTGACAAGGGAGGGGCGAGATGGCAGCTGCCCGTGTGCATTGCTTGCAGTATCCGAAAAGGTATATGTTGTCGAATTACCTGCATGGAACGACATTGTTTTGGTGAGACTGGGTGTCGAAGCTAGGGGCGTTGATGTTTCCGATCGATCGCCATAGCCTGTCCAAGCCCGGAACACGACATCACGAATGCCAGGAGTGAAGAGGGACAAGGTGCGGTGAGAATCAGTCAAGGCGGCCAGTCGTAACAAATTCTTCTGAGAAAAGAGCGACTGAACCTCGCCGCTCCCGGTCAATGTGAGTTCAGAGATATCATTGGGATCGAGAAGGTTTCCATTGGCGTCTACAGGATCCAATGGTGGGCTAGCCAGAGGGTCAACGCCAGCTTCGTCTTCTGTTTCTGTAGGAGTTTCGGTGCCCTTGTTTGCTTGATCGGGACACCACAATTGAAGGGATAGTCTGTGAATGATTGCTGGTAGTTCATCCATCATCAAGTTCCGTAATTGTTGTTCAATAGTTCGTTGTAAATAATCGCGTACGAATTGTATCGAGTCGAAGGTAGACGATACCTTGAGGGATTCGAGTGGGTCATTTCGAAAGACGAGGGTGAGGCCCTTTTGCTTGGAAAAGACGAGGATGATGAAGGCCGAAAGCTTGAAATCCGATAATGTGATCGAGAGTGGAATAGTTAACCCAGAAGCAGCGGCCAAGGGTTGAGGTGATGTGAATGTCGGTTTAGAGTAGAGGTAAGTGTTCAAAGGATTTGCCTAGGTTGTCTTGTTAGTGGCTGCGCTAAGATAATTGCATGAATGGAATCATGGGTAAGGATGCCAATGAGAAAATAGGTATTTTGGCAGGGGTAAGGAGGGGTTTCATGCGCATTGTCGTAATTAAACAATGTGCATCAGAACAACGTAGTGAGTCAATGAGTAGTTCGAGCTCGAGGGGAAGTGGGAGGTTGTTGATGTAGAAGCTTGAAGTTGGAGGTGGGATGGCATTCGCGTCACCATCTCCGCACTGCGGATTGCCAAGAAATGTGAAGGATCATGCAAGTGTTTCTGGAGCTTCGGAAGCTTTGGAAACAAATACATGATAAGAGAAATATTGAGCATGACTACAAGGGAGCAGTGCAGAATAATGGGGGATGGTATAAACGTACTTGAACTCTTGTCTTGAGGGTCAGGAAGGCATCGCCAGAATATGTCATCTTGAAGATGCCCCGGAATCGATCCTCCGCAAGGTCACCAATTTCCAAGATTTCCAGGTCGGGGGGTACGGTTCCGAGATTGAATTCGCTCACGAGGATATCATCGACAATGATGGGCGGCTTCGGACTCTTATTGAGAGCCTTGGTCAAGAGGTCGCGTGCTCGAGCGTAGAAGTCGGCATCCGCTGTTAGCGGCGACCAGTTGAAGTTGAAGGCCATGTTGAAATGGCGTTCACCTTCTCACAGTCATGGGAGAGAGTAAAGAGGTGCCGTTGAATTTGGCGGCTATGACGAAAGCTCGAAGCAGGCGGGAGCTCAAGATGAGGCGGCGCGTGCTTGGACGGAGCTCGGAGGCGAAAAAAAAACTACTGAGCGAGCGAATGTAGGAAAGTCTCGGAAGTCGTCGGGGTGGAAGGTTCGAGGTTGGTAGGTGATTAAGAGAGAGGTACGCGTAGGGGGATTTATCGAGAATAACGGGCTCGACAAAGGACGACGTGAAAAGATTAGAGGAAAATTGGTGATGATGGCAGAGAGGGGAAAATAAAACAAAACAGCCGGTTCAGGTAGGATAGAATAGATAGATAGGATAGGATTTCCCAAGAGTGCGGATCGTGGGGATGACGCTACAAGATTCCCCGGGCAAACAGCTCAAGGATGATTGGGAGAAGTGAGGTCGAAAGTGGGGAGCTCCGTCCTGAACAGCAACAATTTTTTCCCTCTCAGGGCTTAAAACAGTGATTTTGACTGGCGTCCAAGGGAGGGTTTTAGTGGATAACGATAACAACACTGCTGTAAAAATAAAATAAAAAGGCTCTGAGACGTCTAAGCTTGGTCCTGGTCCAGGTAAAGCTGAAGCACGACGGCAGAACAACCGAGAATTGACGAATTAAGCGCAATATGGTTGGTTCGTTAATCGGCTGTGCGAAGAAAACATGGACCGTTTCAACCCGGGATTCTATTATGGACCGGCCGTACGGGGAGGGGGAGAAAATGTGCAATAAATCAGTAGTTTGATGGAAATATGTATGTAGGCAGCCGGGGTCTTGTTTATAAAAATATTCTGGCGGTGAGATCCAACCTTCAGTGTAGGTGGCGTAGGTGCGATATTAATGGAGGGAGTCTATGTCCGTAGCATTGTGAGTTGTTAATGCAGGTAGCATTGGAGACTACTATAGGTCGAAGGTTTCAGATGGTCTGAGCTGTCTTGACTGTGAATCAAGAGATTCGTCCGTATCCCCGTACCCGAAGTCCGGAGGTACGAAGAGTTGATCGACTGGGTTTGAGGTCCACAATGACAAAATCAATGCCGGGGAAGTCGTGTGATCTCCGAGATGAGTTCCAATGTGCAATTTGATGCGAATGTTTAATATAGAGAATGGTAATATAGAACAAAATAGCATAGAGTAAAACCGCGTTTCAGCCTAGAACCCCAGGACGCAATGCATTATGCGGGGATGCATCAATTGTTAGGTCAGGCTGGGTTGCGTTTAGGTCGAATTAACACGACCATCATGAGAAACGTGCAGATGTGCCAACTTTGTATAATTCGTGGTGCTCTCAAGTTCCCTGTAACCCCGTGTTCTGGATGCGAACGTGCAGCAAAGAATTTTACTTCCCTCGCATCCTTTCTCTAAAGAGGCGTCGTCACTATCAGATGATTGCACCCTGGTTCTTGATAAAGTAGAAGATCCGTTGTGTCGTGGGATGACCTCTGCATCAGGTGGTTCGATTTCGTCCATATTTTCTGGGGAAGCAAACATCTTACCTGACCCAGGAACCTTATAAAGCTCAGATACATCTTATGGTAATGCTGTGCCTTAGGGTGTCGCCTAAAGCATTCATATGGTACATCCTGTCGCATATATTCTTCCCAAGCCGAACGACGGACTAACGGCGCATCCCGGACTTCTCCGGCCGGTTACCGACCCTGAAGCCGACCTCCCCACTTTGGCTCGCACTTCGATATCCATCCATGCCAGCACTTTCCACCAACGGTCAGAATCCGATAAGAGAAAATGGGTTATAGACCGGGTGGGAACGGAAGTGTTAAAAAAAAAAAAGTGGCATGTATTGCATTTGCATCTGCATTGCATAGATGAAGATTTATCAGTCATTAGTCTCTCTGAGCTGTATGTGTGATTTGATCATGCGCAATGCTGTACGAGTAGTAAGATGCAGAGCAGTGCAAAGAGCAACTTGGAGATTGTCTCGAACCTCCAACCAAACATTCCTCTTTACCAAAATGAGGGGTTCAGTATCATTTGCTGTATATTTCAGCTAAAGGGCTTATCTTTACCTCTTCATGCATCTTATGTCTCTGATTCTGCGACTATCATCAGATCGTGATGCTTACCTGGAGCAATTGGTCATTGTGGTTATCGCACGCAAGTGGCTGAAGCATGTCTCTGAACTTCTTCTTTTGTGTATCTTCTCTACCACTTCGAGAACAGCTTAGGCTGCGTTCTCCACACCATCAGTACCAAAGCAGACCACAACGGCTCTGCTCTAAACGGACATGTAAGGCACCAGCTGGTGAGATGATAAATCTTACCACCTGACAGTTGACCAGGATTTATATTGGCTGTTCTCCTGTCAACCCAGCTTAAAAGGGCACTCGGCCGTGGAGGTCCTGTACATCAGGAACTGAGATAGCCGGTATCTCATCCCTGGAGTTTCACAAGCTGATGTTCTTGTGCAACCCCAGCCTCCACTTTCAAAATAATCTCCGATGCGCTCCTCTGTATTTGTAGATGCTTGAGATTATTGGATACCTCGAACGAAACACAGTGGCATACTGGATCAAAATCTTCCTGTTCCAAGGCCATTGGCGTCAAAGCACTTGCGGTCGAGCAAGTCACAGGAACCAGTCGCAAGCATTTGCTGCTGCGCTTTGAGGCCTTTGTGTACATCCTGGCCAGATTCGTTTCCAAAACAGCTGTGATAGGATCAGAGCTCGAGCAATGAACATGTTTGATCTCCACGTGCAAGTTAAGCAGCGTGGATTGAAACGTTGGACGATCTCTTAGGGTGCGCGCTAACACACTCCACGCTGGATAATCCCAGCAGCCCGGCATTGTGTTCGGATATGGACGCTCATTCGCGACACGGCTGAGAAGAAACACAGCAGAAGCAAAGGAATGCAGTCATTCTGCATGTCCAGGGTCCCGTGATCGTCACCAGCGGTGTCTCGAACGAATTTCTCAACCACCAACGACAGAGCGCATTCTGGGGTGAGAGTGCATCACCGCCAGCTTGGGTGACATCATTCCCCGGCGAGACCGACGATCGCGTGCCTGCTTGAGCCCCAAAACCGTTCAGGGGCATCAGCCAGTAACTGCAGGATGCGAAAGACGGAGGCCTGAGCAGCCCAATTTGAGTCATAGCCATCCGTGGCGGCGGCTCAGGGCAGTCTTTGATATGCCACGCTGCTGGTAATTCTCCATTTGCTATGTGCTGTTCGAAAGTGTTGTCAGCACTGTTGCTACATACTTGCTAGTGCCTGCGCGAATGGAGGTTCAGGGTTTTACAGCGTCTAACAGCCAGGGTCAGGGTCAGGGTGAGCGCCAGCCCAGTCTCCAGGGTGCAAGGGACCTGGACCTGTTCTGTACCGTGCACCGTAAGTAACCAGGCTAAAACGCACATCGTGGCCTCGTACGGCTGGGGGAGGCAGAGGATGAGAAAGAGCACGATCCCACATTGACTAAAAGGCGCTATCGGAGTCGTGATAGCCCTGAACTTGCAGGGATAGAATGGTCCAGGCGTTGTTGGAACTTGAATTGACTCGACTTGCGATGCAATGCATTCATTGAAGGTGGAAGGCCTCATCCATTTCCTCGGGCGGTGTTGAAATATCGCCAGTCGATTAAGAAGAACATGGACTTATGCGGCACCACGGAAAAGTCCCCTCGCTCACAAGGTCCCCTCTCGTCAGGTGCAGGTGCATGCGTAGATGCAGAAGAAAGATGCAGGCGGTGCGAAAGGGACTGGATCAATGGCTTGGCTTTAGTGGAATAGAGAGCAGTAATTGGTCTGGAGGACGTGGTCATGGTTGCTGCCAGAGAAAATGACTGGCATTGGCGCTCACTCTAGTCCGGGTCCGGCTCAAGACTTGGAGGGGCTCTAAAAACCTGTGCGTCACCATCAGATCGAGTTGGATGATTGGATCGTCGAGTCGAGTCAACCACTCTACTAGTCGCTATTTTCTAGGCGACACCAAGGCTGTTTAGTTACCTTGACGGTGGACGCTCACCCACTTACTTGCACCGCCGCTGGCGAACAAAGGACCCTTTTTCTTTTCTTCCCTTCTATTCTATTCCGTGTCTCTCTCGCATTAATTTTCGGTTCCTTTATTTTTATTTTATTTTTTATCTGTCTCTAGAGGTCTTGCTTTTCCCTTCGGCATTCGGTTATTAGGTCTTGGTTGTGCCGCGCTGCTAACCAAATCCACTTTCCTGCTTGATCGATCGTACTTAACCTTGGTTGTAGATGGTCTTGTCCCGGTGTGGAGGCGTATGCCAACAGGAACCATGCCAACGGCGGTTCTTCCATAATACCTACAAAGTGAAAGAGGAGAAAGGGCATAGCAGATTCGTCATGTCATAAGATACACACCTATGCCATATCATCATTTGTTGTCCCAAAGCCAGTTCAGACATCCAATTCTTTGGCCCCATCACAAATCATCAGCATGGTGATGTCGTTCTGATAGGAACAGGAAAGACAAGGACATTTCGGTCTTGCAACTACAACACAAACCCCTTCCCTACTCGATCTTTGTCCAACCGCACCCCCTTCCACCCACGCCATCCATTGTCAGCCAGGGCCTTGTCGAGACCTGTACATACATGACGTTGCTCCGGCTTCTATTTCTGTGTGACCCGAGCCATCACATCTCATCTATACATCTCATCCTCATTGTATCGACCTCGCTACAGCCAGTCCAGCCCGACTCAGCTTATTGTCTTGTGCATCAGCGCACCTAACTTGGTATACAAGGCGGCTGAAACCGTCGTGTTGCCTTGCGAGGCTTTGACTGAGTGGGTTAAAGCAAACTTAACTTGGAAAATAAGTTCTGATCTTATTCTTGCCTTGTCCTCCTCGAGTCCTGCACAATCAAACTCAAAGATTTGAGTGGCTCTGTTGTTGTTACACGTATATCGGTGACAAACAAGGCAACTCCCAAAAATTCTATCGACACAAATACGACTCTGCCAAAGGACAGCGATTCAGACGTAGATGCAGATGCAAATGCAGGCGCATCAGACAGCGTGACCGTCTTCGACAGGCAAGCCTCTAGTTCCAACACTGGCGTAGCTGCAAGTGCAAGTACAAGTGCGAGCTTGTAACCCAGTTCCTCGTTCTTGCCCGTTGAAGCGTAGCCATCTCGAGCTACTTCCTTTGTCTTTTCTTAGACTGTCTTCTAGTCTGGCTTCCATCTTATACATATCTACACACCCCTCCGCTTTTCTCTCGCCTTACTCTTCTTATACATCTCACTCATATCTGCTCCCAATCCATCTCCTGTCGAATCTCATCACCTCTCTGTCTCCATATACAGTCCAATTCTCTTCTTACAAACTCTTGTTTCCTGATTCCCCACCGGAAAACGCGCGACATCTGTGGCTTGACGTGCCTTGCAGACTGCCTGCACAACAACCCTGGTTCTCCAACAACAACCACCATGTCGACTCCATCTCTATCCGATGGCCAGCTTACGCCGGCCGACACTGACCCTGATCTTTACTTCTCCTCCACGGAAGATGATCACATATGGCCAACTGCACAAGATGTCGTTGAAATGTCAATTATGCTCAATGGAAGCGCTCTTCCTCTGTCGTGGTCTCGTGAGACCCTCAAGAGATTACCAATGGGCACCCGTCCGGTAAAGATGGTTGGCGAAGGTGCTGCCAATGTCGTATTCGAGTTGGGTATTCCAGAAGGAAATCTCAGAGCCAATGATTTCAAAGGTTTGTTCTTTTTCCGTTATTGTTGTCAATATGTGCTGATATATGTTCAGGATGGCTTCTTCGTGTTGCCAAAGCCCCTGCAAGTGGCCAACCCGCCAGGTTCAATTATTTGAGACAACAAGAATTCTACGCAAAGCAAATCACGCCATTTCTCAAGACTCACGCCATTCAACAACAGCTTGTCGTCCTACGTAACACAAATATCATTCCTCAACTAAACGCGTTTCTACGGTCAATTGATCATCAGCGCAAGGAGAAGTTCAGGGGTACCTTTGTCTCCGAATCTAATTGGGGTCTTCTTGTTGAAGACATGAGAATATCTGGTTGGTAAACCTTTATGATACCCAAAAAGCTTTATGCTAACTACTCCTAGATCCCAATAGCAAGCTTATCGAATTCAAGCCAAAGTGGTTGAATCAATCGCCGAGTGCTCCTCAAGGTGCTATACGGTGTCGACAATGCGCCATGGAACTCTTCAACTACCTCCGGGATCCGAGCCCTTCAAGGCATACGCCAGAGCAAAAGCCTTGCCCTCTTACACTTGCCAATCCTGGTGCTCCCCCTGTCATCAGCTCGCCATTTCGTTTCGCTCCCAAGCTTGCTTCCAAGTGCAACGATCCTATGGTACGGGAGCTGCTAGCAAAAACGGCCGACCACCAAGTCATTCGTGATCTCAGATGGCTTCAAAATCTCTCCGATACCAAAGGTCCTCTATACGCCGAGAAGAACGATCCCATGTTCAGTTTGGCCATGACTGTCCGCGACTGTACCTGTTTCGTCCAGATGAACCTCGGACCCGACGTACCTCCCGAACGACGACTCCGTGTCAGGCTTGGCGACTTTGATCTGAAGGATACCGACATTAAGTTCAAGCGATGGACTTCGGCCGAGAAGGACCTAATCGACTCGGGTTGCTACACCGCTGACTGGATCATGTGTAACGGGCAGTACTACCACCCTCCCACCAAGTGTCTTCTCGAGTGGAGTCGGCGGAAAGATCAAAACGTGAGAATCATTGGCATCAAAGCCAAAGATTCTCATCCCAATAAGGCAGTGCATTTCCCTACCGAGGTCATGACCAAGCAGGCTCTCGTGCACTGGATGACGAGTAGCCCTGTCAAGCTCACGGGACTTCTCCAGCCCGACAGAAAGGATAAGCCAAGGACCGAAGTCTGCCCATTCCGGAATGAGCCTCCGTAAGTTTACACGTCACATTCCCACATGTCAACCTCATCACCCCTGCTAACACACTGCAGGAATCTACTAAAATGGTTGTCGAAGAAGCCGTAAGCAGGCATCCTGGGGATCCTACGCACAAATCTGCGATCAGGAATCGCACCTTTCTTTCTATTTTTTGCATTATATGGTTGCATCGGTGCATCAGCGACGGCGATTTCGCATAGCATGGCATGGGTACGGGCATGGTTGGTTGCATCAGTCAAGGGACACGGCGTTGGTTGGGTTAGATTATTGTAAGGGTACAATTTCCGGTTTGATATGTGACATGTATTCATGATTGGTTGTATTTATTACCTAGACATATGTAGGAGCACAGTACCTAAATGTTCAAACTCTTATCGGCTGTCAAATGACTATTCGTATAAAAACGCCTCCATGCGCCGATTCTAATGCAGGCTCGCACAACCCGTTCTAGATGTCTGCCACTGTAAAACTCAAAAGACTACCAACTGACAACCCTGCGACAAGGCACAATCCCATAAAGCCGCCAGCAGCCTCACGCTCGCCCTCGTCTACCCACTCACCAGATGCCATCATGAAGCTGGAACCAAGCCAGCCGTTGGTGAGGCCAAATATTAACTGAACGATACAGAGATAGAAGAAGTCGCTGGAAACGACGGCGCCACGATTATCGATGTTGCAAAGCAGATACAGAGGCAGCCAACCATAACGAACGACAGCGAGAATGAAAAGAGCAAAGGGGCGGTGTCGCAGGGAGAATGGTAATATGGTTGCCACGCGGCCACCCAAGTCACCCAAATTCCAAAAGAAAAATCCAAGCGGTATAAAGGCTGCAGGTTGGTAGATGGCACCTGATGTTTCCTTTACAGAATGAATCTTTGCTGTGAAAACGGGCATAAACATGGTTGCGGTGAAAGTGAGAGCCACGCCAATGGCAAGCCAGTGAAGCTTGGTGAACAGCCGCCAGAGGGATGTAACCTTGCGGGCGGCACGTTCGGCCTCCTCGATGCTGTGCATAGACTCGTTCATTTGCTCAACCATGCGGTTTTCGATGATGTGGTTGTGTCGGCGAACCAATGGGATGAAGGAGACCAGCGCAACCACCGACACAATTACAGCGGTGAGGAAATAGACAAATGCTGATGTTTGACCATCCTCTGCGGACGCGCCTCTGGAAGCATTTCCCTTGTCAGGGGGAAAGGCTAGAACAGTGAATACTTGGGCCAGCGGAGGTAGCACGCCAGCAATACCTTGTCCAGCCATGATTGCCTGCATGTACTCTGGACGTCCAAAACTAGCTGCAAAAGCAAACGCGCCATTCTGGATAAGACCTGCAGCCCACGCGGCAGCAGCGACTGTAGCAAGCAGAAATACAAGGTATACTTTAGGTGATGCGCTGAGGCCGAGAACCGTGGAAGCTGTCAGGAGACCGAAGGTAGCAACGTTGATAACGAGAGCCAGGTTGATTCGGAATGGGTATGACGCTGAGTACTGGATACTGGTGAGGACAAGCATGGCACCGAGGTTGGTAACAGTAGAGACAGTCAGGATCGCAGACTGGAAGTTGGCTTGGATCCAAGCATCACCGGCGAAACGAGCTGTAAAGTAGGGAGCTGCGGCGAGGAACATGTTCCTGCATGAAGGCGTTAACTACGGATATCACGGGGCATGTGTAAGAGAGCTCACCAAGCCCAGAGCATAGCAACGCCCAACAGGGCGAAGATACTATATTCCATCCATGAGAAGGGTAGTTCGTGTTGGCCTTCAAGTTGGGTAGAGCCCTCTAGAGGAGTGGCTTCTTCGTTGCCTGTAAGAGGCTCATATTCTGATGTTGAGGTTGAGGATTGTTGACGACCTAAGGCCTTTCGCACGCGGTCCATGGCGGCCGCTGTATATATCTGTCGGTCGTTCGTTCGGTCGTACTGGTGAGTCGGAGGTTTGTTGATTTGATTGTCTTATCGTAGGTACTGTGGCTTCGATAGATAGCGGCAGTTGCCAAATGTATAACTTATTCAAGGCCGTTGAGCCATCAAGGGAGCGCGTGCGGGCAGGATAAAGAATCCCTACGCGGCCCAGCCTATCAAGCGCTGATGATTAAGACTCCTCGATCGCGTGGTTATTTGCTCGTCTGATGGATAGATGATTATGTCGTCGCGAGTCACAGTGAATAGAGAGTATGTGACTCGTGAGATGCGGATTGTGGGGGAGCAGAACAGCCAGATGATGACATTGACTTATTAGGGACCCCGAGCCTGGGGCATGGGCCTGGAAAGGTACGAGATAAGATCCGATCTCCCCAACGGGACCGGGCGGGACGCCCATGTGCTTGAGTCAGGCGGAGGTTTTTTGTCCAATCATAGTGAGTCTATGAATCGTTAACAACTGTAAACGGAACTATTCTTCCTGAAGCTCGTAACATCAGATGACAAGACTAGGGAAAGTGTTTTGTTTGTTTTATTTCGGTAGTCTGAGATTACTAGGCATGAAAGTGCAATGAATGTGCCATGACAAGAATTTCCTGGGTTGTATTGATTTCGGGTAATTGCGTGTTGAACAGGGTCTCTCCCCGTGTAACAAGGCCTAGCTAGCATAACAAGACACCAAAATTAATGTATCTGGGAATATTTCAATATTGCCTGACTGACTTGTTTCAAGTATTTGATAAGCTAGAATTAGATACTCGTGAAAAGATAATTATTCCATCCCTGGATGCTAGATATGATGGTAACTACCTTAGTCGTCTAAGGGGAATCGATCAGTGAACTTGAAAGTAGCCAAACCATCTTTCAAATCTTCAACAAGAGAGTTGACGTCCTTTGAAAAGTACACTCCCTTTCCGTTACCAACCCTCGCGGCTTGAGCTGCCGCCTTTGCACCCCCAATAAATCCAACAGGCTTGCCCCAATGATAACCGTCCACGATAATCTGGGTAGGACGACCAGGAGGGAAGAGAGTTGACTTTCCGGTGCCGTTGAAAAGAGACTCGGTACCGCTTGCAACAACGATACTATCGAATTGAGCGGCAGTTGCTGCGCTGTAAGTAACTTCAACATCATCTCTGAGAACCTCGCCTACAATGGACACTGTCACTTTGTCTTCACCAAGGGCCTTCTTAAGAGCCTTGGCTTGCTGGATAGAGTTCTCAGAGTTGATGGAAGCTAGGATACCGACACGGAGAGTTGCAATGCTTGGCAGCTTGGTTCCAAAAATGGAAATTCCAGCTGTGGTGTTGTCGTGGTAGTACTTGTCGTCGGCCTCAGGAGCTTCAAGACCCAAAGCCCTGCCGACTCTGACAGCAATGTCGTGGCTGATTTTGTTTAACTGGTAGAGAACGTTCTTCTTGACAGTTTCAGACTTGAGTTGACTTGTCTCGAATCGAATGGCGTTGATGAGAAACTGCTGCTCTACTTTGGTGAGAGAGTTGTAGAAAAGTCGTGGCTGGCTCCAGTGGTCAGAAAAGGTAGATGCTCTAGCTCGCATCAGGTTTCCAGAAACCTTACGGCCAGGGGCAGTGAAGAAGCCCTTGCCATGTGTCTGATTTGCCTGAGCAGGGTAGCCCTTGTTCAGAGTGTTGGGAGTGTCTGGGGGGGTCAGCTAGATGATCCAAGATCTATTAGAAGTTAACTTACAAGCAGCAGTGTTCTTGTGGATGAAATTCTGACCGGCTCCATCGCGATTGTTGTTGTGGATAGGAGACAGGGGGCGGTTGATGGGGAGTTGCTCAAAGTTGGGACCACCGTGACGGTTGAGTTGGGTATCAAGGTAAGAAAAGATACGCCCCTGCAGGAGAGGATCGTTGGTGAAGTCGACACCGCGAACAATATGACCAGGTTGGAACTAGTTGAGTTAGTCAATTTATCTTGTGGTTTGTTCGATATGCCCACTCACCATGACCTGCTCAGTCTCGGCAAAATAGTTGACTGGGTTCGCGTCCAACTTCATAACACCAAGAGGCTGTAGAGGAACTAGCTCCTCGGGAATGATCTTGGTAGCGTCCAAAGCATCAAACCCAAACTCGAGAGCCTGGTCCTCGTCAAAGATCTGGGCATTGAGTTCCCACTCGGGCCCATTGCCAGACTCGATAGCATCCCAGAGATCAGCGCGATGGTAATCAGCATTCTTTCCGGCCAGATGCTGTGCTTCATCCCATACAAGGCTGGCCTTTCCCTGTTTGCTCTTCCAGTGCCACTTGACGAACTTTGTGTCACCCTCATCAGTCACCAGGCGGAATGTGTGAACACCAAAACCGTCAGAATGCCTATACGAGCGTGGAATACCATATCCAGCCATGGCCCAGAACAGGGTGTGCATGGTTGTAGTTTGCTGACTGAAAAAGTCCCATGCTGAGTCGTGTGCTGTGGCGGCTTGAGGGATCTCCCTATCAGGAGATGGTTTGACAGCATGTATAAGGTCGGGAAATTGAATTGCATCTTGAATAAAGAAGACAGGGATAGTGTTCCCTACAAGGTCGAACAGGCCACCGTCTGTGTAACTGTTGAAATTTGTAAGTTGTTGCTTTCCAGTGAGTCTGGGGTTGATCATACAATCGGGTAGCGAATCCATGCACGTCTCGCACGGTATCGGCGCTACCTCTGGAACCAGCAACGGTCGAGAAGCGCACAAATACAGGAGTCTTCTTATCTTTTGCTCCGAGGAACGAAGCTGCAGTGATGTTGCTAAAATCCGCGAAACTGGTAAATGAACCGTATGCCCCAGCACCTCGGGCATGAACGGCTCTTTCAGGGACCTGCAAAATATTAGTTTCACAACATACAATTGATATCCCAGAGAGTAAATACCCGTTCGTGGTCGAAATGTGTGATTTTCTGGCGGAAGATAAAGTCTTCCAGCAGGGTAGGACCTCGTTCCCCTGCCTTTAGACTCTCCTGTTCCTCAAAGGGGCCACCAACATCGGAACTCATATACCCTTCACTATCATCAATTTCATATTCCTTGAGATGCTCACGAGAGCTTCCCTCATCTCTAGCTGCCAGCTTAGCTGGGTCAGCGTAGGGACATTGCGCAGTGGTCAGACTGGCAAGTCCAAGGGCGACAAGAAGCTTGGAAGACACCATTTTTAGAGTGACATAGGTTGTCAATCAGCCACAGCGTTCTCTTTGGGCAGGTCGGACATAACTACGGACATGCTGGGACTTGCATTCTCTTATACCTACTTGCGAGACTGCAGCGAGTCGACAAACTGGGGACGATCGGTTTGGAATCATCGCACCTAGCTCAAGCAGGAGGGGCCATGGAGACAGCACAAGGGAGTGATGCAAACCAGGCTCTCGGACATGGTTCTGCGGTCATCGGGCAGGGTGTCGTAAGCCTTCAGGGTCAAGCCTCTGCTTTGTAACCGCTCATCCTTGAAGACAATGGTAGCATGAGGTCGTGCTAGGGCCTGGGCGATGTATCTCGTCCTATGATTCCTGATTTACAAGCCACCAATATGATAGATGGGATATGAACACATCACATCATATCCCTGTAGACTTTGCAATGGATCTGCGGAGACAGAAATTTGGAAACAGTTGAGTGGAAATAATGTCGGCCTGTGAAGAGGTTGATCACTCGGATAAGCTTTCCCAGCAAGGATAGTCGTGAGACCAAAAACCTTCCGAGAGCTTTGACAAACACGGCATCGGTTGAGAGGTAGAGAGATCGTTACTAGGGAGTTTTGAGTGGGTTTATGGAACATTGGAAATGGAATCAAGCTGGAAGCGATGACAAAATTGCGTCATAGATAATTGAGCAATATCAATGCCTGTCTTATCTTGCTCTGCCTCGAACGTGATGCTCCGGACTGAGATTCGGAGTTCAAGACCAAATAAGCTTACTCCCGAAGATCATCGAAACTGAAAAATAAAACGACAACGATGAGATGAGATGATTTGATCGTCCAATTACAAGTCTTGAGTTGTTAACATGATACCTTTGCTGGACTAGGTCACATTGCTACTATCAAGGGCCCCCATGCATCTGGGTTGATGTGCCAAGATGTTAAGAGAACGGGACAAAGTCTCTATTGGTGGCTTATGTATGATAGGAAGAAAACATGGAAAAGAAGTGAGCTGTTGATTGCTAAGAATGAGTAATGACGATGTCTGTCCGAGGGTTGTGTCATGGGAGTAAGATGTTGATTATGTCAAGGATGAGTAAAGCACGTTCGAATGACTATGAACTGTCGGAAATCGGGCATATTCTTCAATCATCCCTTCTTTCTTACTGCATCAGATGTAGACAGTCAGGTGGTATAGGGCTGCCGAGTGAGAGACGGAGGTCCAGTAGTAGTCTTTCCGTAACCATCAAGAAGTACTATAATTTTGCAACTACATTATTGTTAAATTGTTGTTATACCACCGAAACATAGTTTCCCACGTTATTTGTTTCAGATGTGGACATAATGAGTATGAATTCTTTCAACCGATGCATTCAACACGTGTGGCTTCCTTCAAAGAAATACCAAGACTTCTTTAGAAACTGACCTGGTCAAGGAGAAAAGCCCGCCCTTTCAATATGGCTGCTAAGATTGCTAGTCTAAGCCTTGACGATGCTGTGTTACCATAAGCAATTGAGGATGTAGTAACTCGGCTTCCTCGGAGGTTTCTGCATCAGCCCGAAAGTCAAGACATTGACAATGATGTTGTCTATGGCCAAAATTCAGAGTAACACAAGATGCTCTCAAGCCGACATAACACATCATATTCTCTAGCTAGCTGAATACGTAAACCTGAACCTTTGAATCCATAGTGTCGTGCCACTGGTTTACACCAAAACCAACCCCAACCCAAATACAATATACATTTTGTACATTTCGTTGCATCATAAACGCCAACACCGCGCTAACCGAGTGTCTTGTCTCCTTAACCAAGTAGAATCGCGACCTCATCCTTAGCTTGTGCCTCCCAAGTCTTGAGCAATATCTGCCCAACACCTCGTCGATATGCAATATCTCCAATCCGCTCGATCCAGAGAACGTTGACGAAATCAATCATACCGTCCGCATCCATATGCTCTTCGAACTTATCGGTATCAAAAACATGTGAGCCCTTGCGTTCTGTAGCAATACTGATAGCTATGAACTCGAGGCGCTCTTCGCCGTCATAGTTGGAGGATTGGATACCCAACCATGCGTCGTGAGCACGGAATTGTCCTGCCCACCGGTTGGCTTTGTTCCAGACTGTGCCCACAGCGAGAGGCGGGTTAGGTCGCTCGCGATGAGCAAGAGTAGTGTGGAATTCGATCTCGAAGAAACCAGAAGTTGTTCGAAACGAGAGCAGCGGCCCAGGGTAGGCTTGCTCGCCTACAGCGGGCTCATAACCACCGCTATCGGCAGGGTCTTCAACAGGGACAGGGTACTTGAATAACGCAGTCTCGTCGCTATCGTGGACATAATGTGTGCCACTTCGAGACCACCCGATCGGCAACTCTGTGTTAGGGACACGACGACTCCTGAGATTATTGTACTGAAGACCGGTGTTCATGAGAGGTACAGTTGAAGCTCGGTCTGTCAAGCTCCAGGACACGGTAGGTCTGATCCTAAAGGCGTGCGCAGACCGGTACCGTTTCGATTCTTGACCACGTTTTCCAGTCCGAGCCTCTTCCACGTAATCCGCAGCTGCTCTCCACAAGGTCAGGTCAACAGGGATATTATCAAACCACCAGCCCATCCAAGACCAAGATGGGAGGAACGGCGGGCGTGAGAGAGCTCTCCTTCTGATTGAAGCATGAGGACGCCAGAGAAGAGCAATGTCCAGAAACATAACAGGCATGCCGTAAATGAAACCACCGGGGAACGAACGAGAAAGAACATGGGTAATTCCTGAAAACGCAGGCAGAGTATCGTCGACAAGTGTCAACTTGCGTGCGCTGTATTCCATGACATAGCGAGCATACTCGTCGAGGTCGGGCCAACGTGGATGTTGGAATGCAAGAACCGCATCAGGGATGCTACCAACACACTCTTGACGACCTCCCCTGAGCTTCTTCATGACACTGTTTGGACTTCCCTGCCATGTCTCGCAGTGGCATTCCCAAGTTACCGAGTCCTCAAAGAAGAAGACTGAACGCCGAGAGTAGATACGCTCGACAAGAGTCCATCCCCTGGTGTACCAAGATGAAGCTGCTACGAGCTCTTGGTGAGTACGGCCAGTGGTACGAATGCCTCTTGTTGATCGCTTCGGATCGAGAGAAGGTAGTCCAGTATGAATGTCTCCAGAAGCTGCCACGATAACAAGATAAGCATTGGCAAATACATATGCCATGTGTTTGGTGTGGTCCTCCATTTCTTCCCGGTTATCCTGGGTGATACAGATCCGATCAATCCAGATGTATCGAATACCCAGCTTTTTCGCAAGCCACATGGCGTCCAAATAAGTCTGAGGCATATCAAGGTTCGGCAGACGATCTTCGAAAGCTGCAAGGTTAGACTTGAGCAGCTGCATAAAGTCTTGCGGCTCATTGCGATGAGATCCGTTGACATAACTAAGCGCCAGGTAACGATCTTTGGGTGTCGCTTTAACCAGACGGCGATCAACAACGTCGATGAGCCAAGTAGGACGCCAAGTTGGGACATCAGCTTCAGAAGAAACAGCGCAGTGATGATGGTGTTCAGCGTTACAAGCATCGAGCCACTCTCGGATGCGAGTAACTGGGCTTCCTTTTGTAACAGCGGTAGAGGCACGGCGCTGAACTGAGGCTGCCGCCGCCGGTATGGGGATCTCCTTCTCTTTATCACCACCACCACGAGCTGCTCTGAAAGATCCGAGAAGACGGCCTGTAATACTGTTCCGCTTGCTGGCCGGTGGAGGATGCTCTCGGGGTTCTCGGGCCACGCGTGGAGGTATACGACTGTCGCGACGTCTGTCTCTATCGATGTCCCGATCTTTGAGTCTGTCCCTGTCTCTTCCATTGACATGGTCCTTTCCGACATCATGTCGGCTGTCTCTTGGATCGTCGTAGTCTCTATCTTTTACATAGTCGCGACTGTCTCTTCTGCCATCGAGGGATCTGTCACGACTGTCCCTTCTGTCGTCGAACTGTCTGGTACGATCTCTGTCTCGCCTGTCATCTGGTGATCTGTCCCGACTGTCTCTTCTGTCATCGAGTGGTCTGTTGCGATCCCGATCCCTTCTATCTTCGGGTGATCTATCGCGACTGTCCCTTGGGTCATCCAGAGGTCTGTTACGATCTTGGTATCTTTTGTCATCGGGTGATCTGTCGCGACTGTCCCATCTGTCGTCCAGTGGCTTTCGGTCCTTCTTGTCTGGTAAACTATCGTAGCTGTCTCTTCGATTGTTTAGTGGCTTGCTGCGATCCCGGTCTCGTCTATCGTCCGGCGACCTGTCGCGGCTGTCTCTCCTGTCGTCCAATGGTTTCCGGTCCCTCTTGTCTAACAAGCTATCATAGCTATCCTTTGGGTTGTTCAAGGGTTTACGGTCCCTCTTGTCTGGTAAACTATCATAGCTATCCTTTCGGTTGTTCAGTGGTTTCCGGTCCTTTTTGTCTGGCGAACTGTCGTAGCTATCTCTTCGGTTGTTCAACGGCTTGCTGCGATCTCGGTCTCTTCTGTCATCTGGTGACTTGTCGCGAGTATCTTTCACGTCGTTTAATGGTTTATTGCGGTCTCCTCGCCTATTGTCTGGAGAGTTGTCACGGCTGTCTCTTATGTCGTCCATTGGTTTGATGCGATCTCTTTTTTCGTCCGGCGGCTTTTCGCGCTCTTTTTCTTTTTTGTCGTTCAAAGGTCTGTCGTGGTCGCGCATTCTCTCCTTCTCTCGTTCTCGCTCCTTATCTCGTTCAATATCGCGTTCAACATCACGATCAATGTCGCGATCTATGTCTCTGTCCAGATCTCTCTCCATGTCGCGGTATTGATCTCGTTCTTTATCTCTTTCCCGGTCCCTCACACGGTCTCTTTCTCGATCCCTTATTTCTTTCTCCTTCTCTTTTTCTCGGCCCTTGTCGCGTTCGACAGGGCGCTCGCGATTGCGCTCTGGCTCCGGAGAGCTTTCATCGCGAGAATCATATGAGGGGCTGCGGTCTGGCATTGTCGGTCAAGGCCGCAGGCCTACAGCAAGTGCGCAGAATGAATTTCGATGTGGCGCATGCCAAAATGATTGTCGCAACACCGCCAGTAAGGTAATGACGAGATTGTAAAATTATTTAAAAGGGTTTGGAGTTGGTACAGCTCATGTTGATGCCCGAGAATGGGGTCATCATCACTATAGAAGTCGGTCAAAGCCCCTCAGCTTTCGCGGCCTGGGTGCACAGTGATGCGGTCTAATTGGCTCGTCAGACCTAGCTACCTACAAGCAACAGTCAGACAACGTCATTTCGTTGGTAGCTTAGATCGGAGCTAATTAATTGACACTGAGCTGGCGGTCTAAGATCCATGCAGGCGGCGGGACACACCCCGTACCTAAGAAGTGACGATAATTCAAGACTGGAGGTTAGGATACAGAAACGAAAAGTGCAATAAAGTAGTCTAAGTTTAGGTGATACTTGATGATAGAAAGATGCAATAATGATCATAAATCAAATTCTTTACCTCCAAGTACCTACCGGCCGGGTAGTCAGTAGTTTAGGCTATACTGTGATCGCATTTCTGGTACTTTGATATGAAGACAAACGTATCTCTGTCGTAATCAAAGAATACACATAAAAAATAGCGGCCGTTACATCCTCTTTCTGCTTATATCTATTTGTTATTGTGGTGAAGGTTTTTGAGTTGGATAGAATGGCTACTTGATGCTAAGTTCAACATCACGGGATTTTAATCATTACACTGGAAGAACACAGTCATGGACAAACAAATTTTGGGGATATTTCTGCGCCATCACAGCCATATTCAGAGCGCAGGTCTATACAGTAACATCTCACCCGCTAGATAAATAATTGGACTTGGGCCCTGTGGGTGTTAGTTCTACGTGTGATACTTGGCGTCTCTATTATGTACGTGCTTTTTAAAGCCTGTTACTAACTTCGTCCCTGCTCTGTAGCCAAGACTCATAGTACAGTGACGTTCCAAAGCAATCTTATTCTTACGCATATAGGAGAAACGCTGCTCAGCAGCTAGCCACCATTTCTTATACTCAAGTGCGATTCATGCAGTTGATGCCCTATCGTCGTCGCGTGCCTTCTTCCTAGAAAAATAGAGTGCGATCTGGCGAATGAGAGGGGCTGGGCGAATGGACCCATGTATCGCGACCCGAAGCAAGCTAACGAGTGCTTATCAAGTCTTGACTAGCGCAACGTCTGATCACCGATATTTGCAATACATCATGAGAGACGATATCTGAGTCCTCTTCAACAACAAAAGACCCAGGTCGAGTGGTGTAGTGGTTTATCACATCTGTCTCACATTCTATGTGCACACAGAAGGCCCCGAGTTCGAGCCTCGGTTCGACCTGTTTCTGATCGCATCTCTCTTTTTTTCTCTCTTTTTTTTCTTTCAATTTCCTGCTTCGGGTTTCCCCATTGTCCTGAAAATGGCCTCTAAGCTTTAGGATACAAAAATAAATGAACTACAGCCCATAGTCTAAATGGCATAAGTTGATCCACTAGTTTTGTCATCCACACCTCG
Organism: Fusarium nodosum; assembly: GCA_014898975.1. Classification (NCBI taxonomy): domain Eukaryota; kingdom Fungi; phylum Ascomycota; class Sordariomycetes; order Hypocreales; family Nectriaceae; genus Fusarium; species Fusarium nodosum. Next base: position 7,149 of record JAAVUE010000139.1, on the reverse strand, counting down.
AGCGGCCAGCGTGCGTTCTCGGGAGAAGACCGCATTCAAGGAAGCTCGCAAATCTCTGCGCTCATTCGAACAGGATGCCGATGCCCAATTACAAGACAGAATATTTTTGGAGGAAGTCAAGGAAGAACAAGTGGTAGAAGCAAAAAGTTAGTATAGTTGAATCAATTACTATGACTCGAAAATCATGTTGTTGTTATAATTCATTGAAGTCTTGTGATATTTCGTAAAGCGGCATTCACATTACCCTCTTCCAAAACTAGGCAAACCATAACATACGACGATCTTTGATGCTGTTATGTTTGGAAAGGTGTGGTTTGGCATTATCTTGTATAAGATACAATGACAAAATGGTTCCTTAGTCTTCTACTTAGACTCGTTGGCCAGGATGTTCTCTACCCTCTTGACCTTTTCCTCAGCCGTCTGCTTCTTGTCGGTTCTGCAAGCTCATCGTCAGAAAAACATTCTCTAAGTATATCCGTGTACAAGAGATAATTGAACTCACCGGCTACCGACTCTCATGGACGACTGGATCCTCACCACGCCGCGTTTGTGTACAGCAGCGTGAGCCTTTCCTACAGCTGCCATAACTTCATCCCAAGAGCCCTCTGCGATTGAAATGTCAGTCATCATTACGATTGTCTACAAAGCTCATCATAAGACAGCGATAACCAACATGCTGATTGGGATGTGGAACAAAATGACGCACCGACTGTGGTACCGGCAGAGTGAAGAGTATACTTCAATCCACTCGCCTTGAGGACCTTTTGCACCTCTGCGATATCCTCTGCAACGGAAACACTTCCCGTGCCGAGCTGTTTGATGTTAGTATCCGTCGATTCGCGAGTATCAAGAAGCATGGATGGGTGGAGAGTTGTCACTCACAGGAAGAAGGCAGAAGTCGACATAACACGACTCTGGCGTAGCAATGCTTTCATAATCCATTGTGAATTGTCTTGATAGATGCTTTGATGAAAAAAAGGGAAACTATGTTGAGGTGAGAGAGTGAACTGATACTGTTGTTAAAGATTATGGGTCTGGAGTTGGAGGAACTAAAACTCGCTGCCAATTGGCTGAGAGGACGTCACGAAAGCCAAAAACAACAACTTCATGATGCCTAAATTACTGACATTATCATTGATGAATATGTATCTTGGTTAGTCATTATCATTCACTATGAATCATCATCGTTGAAACTTGGTATTTCCTTTGCAGGGTGGCTTCTTCATGCTGTTTCATTTGTGGTAGAGTATAAAGAGGTGATGATATATCGTACCATCCATCTATGTGAGCCCTTCTTTTCCAACTCTATGCTCATATGTATGTGGAGCCCCCGAATTCATACATCTATCAATCTAGAAACAGAATTCAATGCTTGTCTTGAAATGCAATTTATCAAAATCCAAGCTTGCTAGTCCCAAAAACGCCTCGCTAAATGCCCAGTGTGACCGAACCGGATTAAACGGCAGGGTCGGATCGAACCTGTGTAAAGGAAGGAATGGTGGTATTTGTGAAAAAGTTAAGACAAAAGGGAGTATGTTTGAATGCGCAGTGGCATTCAAAGATTGTTGGTGTTTGCGTGTTTATACCAGGAGTACGGCGGCAGCGACAAAGGCTGTCAAGGCGACCATGCCGACTTGCCTGTCGTTGGTGCTGCCCAGGGACTCGTCTGATGAGACTTCCTCACGACCAGTAGCGTCAGAGATACCGTTCATCTTGTCCGTCGCAGCAAGGACCTGGCCCTTCTCGAAGAAATCGACCAGGACAAAGTTGGGGGCAGCACCCCACTCCTGCTTGCACTCCTGGAGATGCTTGCCCAACTCGCCAGCTTGGCTGGTACCGTCGCTGTTCACGGTGTCAATGTTTTCGGTGTCAGGGACGAAAAGGTCGCTGTTGGTGGCGAGACTCTGGTATTTGAAGTGGTTGACCAGACTCATCATACCGTTGGACAGGGCTGAAGCGCCGTCGTCAATCTTGGAGGGGCGGTCAACGGTGCAGTTGAAACCGGTCAGTTCTGGAACCTCGAAAGGTGTCTCGAAGACGTAGTTGAACTCGGGCATCAAGTAGGGGTACTGGGTCGAAGCGTCGATGTTGGTAACAAAGGTAACGAGGCGCGTCTTGGCATCAATCATGGATTTGAGAGTTGGCCACTCGGTGGTAGCGTTCTGACTGGCAGGCGCATAAGCCAGCTCAGCGATACCGGAACCGTTGATAGCCTTTCCAAACTCAGCGGCAGAGGCATCGTCAGAGTTGACAAGTAGAATGGTAACGACCTCGTTGGCGTTGGCCTCCATCCATACGTTAATCTTGCTCAGCCAATCCTGGAGCGTTCCAGCGTCGAGAATATCACACGAGGTGTGACATAGGTGAAGAGCGTTGTTTTCCTTGTGGACTTGAGCCTGAAGAAGACGAAGACCAGCGTCAAGGGCATCTGTAGCGTTGAAGTTTTGGTTTCCTGCGGCTGAGAGACCATCTTTGCCGTCTCTTAGAAAGGAACTTCCGTGAGCGCCCATATGCGTAATGTTGTTATAGTTGCGGTCGCAAAGATCGGGAGAGTTGTTGCATACTGTTGAAGAACTTGAGCCAGAACCTGATCCTGAGTTTGATTGTGGGAGAGCGTAGACAGCTGAAGTGGCAGCAAGGACTCCAGTCACTATAGAGCCAAGTGAAGAGTGAAGCATCTTGATTTGATATTGATATCTCTTTCCTTTTCGTTAATAGAAGAACTTGTCTATGTGAGATTTTAAATGGAAAAGAGAATAAAAAGAAATATGAATATGAGTTAATATAGAAACAATAAAAAAGAGAACAAAGAGAAAGAGAGCCTTCAAGTATAGATCGATGGGCAGGTACGTAAGTCTATAGGGGACCGGCAGGACCCCCTGTCCATACCTACTTTTTAGAAGCTGACGTCGCCCCCCGGTCCAATTTTTTTGGTGGTTGGGGGTGGTCCCTGAGCCTGACCTGAGAGCCCAGAGCCTGGAGGCTCGAAATGATCTTCAAACGAAGCGAAAAAGCCAAGTCAAAAAAGAGACGCAGGCTCGATGCTGCGCCCCTTGAAACGTCAGCAGTGGAGATATCCCATTGGTTACCAGCGCTTCAAAACATCAACGAGACAGTCCAAACTGTAGGCTAGTCAATAGCCTCAGGTAGGCTAAGAAAAGATTATTTAGCTTTCTATTATGCAGTACTACCATATCGTAAACAGAGTGTTTTGGATACAGTTTGAGATTATCCAGTGAAGCGAGTTGCTCTTCATCTCTCTCTCTCTCCCTATCTCTTCTCTAACATTACTACGATACACGTCATGCCTTTTTTTTTCTATGTAACAAGTTGGCTGGCCAGCATTAAAAGATCGACAACTCTCCAACCATCTGTTTTCCACTCTTTCTTTCTGCTGCTACCCATAAACAAAAAGCAGCATCATGTTACTTCCAAGACTACTGACTGACTGACTGCCAAGAAAATAGTAGACAAAATGCGGGAGCCGAGACCGTGTCTCGTCTAAAAAGACATACCAATCATACGGATACCATACATGCCACATTCCGGGGGGTTTACGTTGGCAACAGAAAAAACGCCTTACCGTTAATAACAAATTGACTTGAATCTCGTTTGTTTACTTGAAATCTGTATGCAATCTCGGACCCTTGAAGACTTTGAAATTACTACTTCTGTTTTCAAAAGCATTTTTACGCATCAAATACGAATTGTACTCTCAAACTTTTGTCCAACCTCTTTTGTTTCAATACTGACGACAATCTCTCTCTGCATAACGATGATCTCTGCATATGACAACACGTCTTAGTGGTGGCGGCGGCGGGAGGCTGAGCATAAAAACGTTGGTGGTGTCCACTTCTATTTTTATCTATTTTTATGCCCGCTTCCCGTCACGAAGCGGCTCAAAAAGTGACCACCTCATAATAGTATCTATAGACTTGTCATCGTATCAATCAATCTTGCCAACACGAGGTTTTCACATGAACTCGCCACGAGATGATTGATTGATTTCTAAGCCATTAGCCTCGGTCAAAGATCAATCTAATAATAATAATAATAATAATAATAATAATAATAGCCCTCAAGTAAAGTAATCAACCAAAGGCGTGGCCGATATCTGGTAACATCTCCAACGATAGAACATAATCATAGATTCATGAGACTGTCATAATTTCGGGGTATACTAGAATTCTTCATTTTCTCTATCATACTCAGCATAGCCAGGCTTCATCCGGTTTGCTCTATACCACTGTTGTCACTTTTTAAAACTCCATGTACATCGGACGCCAAGCTACCAGGGTCCTTCCCCTGTCCCTCATGTACACAACTTCGCTACCTCACTCAGGGTCACCATATTCCTCCTTCTTATCCGATGAAGCGGCGGCTTCAATATCCTTCAGCTGCTTCTTTCCCTCCTCAGTAGTAGCATCGATGATTTGCTCCTCCAAACTCAAAATGTTGGCCTGTCAATCGTATCATTAGCCATGCGTCACAACTCTATTTTAAAGTGCTTGTAGCTTACCTCGCCAAAGAGACCCACGAGCTCCTCAGCCTCGTCAATCGGCATCTCGCCCAGCACCTTGTTCACCTCGTATAGGTTGCCCGTCTCCAGAGCCTTGCGCATCTCGGGCGCGAAGCTCTCAAAGATCTCGCGTGCTTCTTGCTCCTCGGGGTCCTCGCTGTCAGCCGCAGGAACCTTGATGTTGATGACTGTGCCAGGCTCCACAGCATGCAGCTGGATCTGTTCGACGCCTTCTGTCTGACCCTCCTTGGCTCGCTCCGCTAGAATCTCTCGGGAACGGGTCCTGATCTTCATATAAGTCTCTTGCACATCCTTGTAAAACACTTCTTGCGCTTGGTGCCCCTTGGTCATGATGCGCTTGAAGAACAGTCCAACTCCGTCCTTGCCAAGAGCCCGGCAGTACTGCAGAAGTAGTCCCTGGTGAATGTATTGTCGCGACAAGTCATCCTTGCCCTCTAGAGCAGCATCAAAGGCCTGGACAAGAAGACCGTCAGTCTCCTTCTCGACCAACAACTGGGGGTTCTGTAGCAGGAATTGGAGACTGGTCTGGTAGTCGTTCGCCTTGATGGTACCAAACTTCTTTCCGGCTGGTGAAGACTCAATATCGCTGTCATCGTCCATCTTGACGTCTTGCTTCTCGGCTCCCGAGCTTGACGAAGATCCCGCGGCGGCGCCAGGGTTCAGAAGCTCCACCTGCGTAGTCTCCTTCTTCTTATCTTCGGGCGTAGACTTGGCGACATGTGAGCTGTCGAAACCTGTGTGAATTCCCTCGCTGGTGATCTTGCGACCTTCCTCCTTCTCAAGCTCTGCCAACTTAACCTCCAGCTCTTTCTGCAAGTTGGTAACCTTGTCCTCGTGTTCCTGGATCTCAGCAACCATGGCCTCGTATCTGTTCTCCGGCTTCTTCTCATCCAAAGCCTTGTTGACCTGGTCCAAGAGCGTAGCCATCATCTTGGTGTAGGACGGTTGCTCTTTCTCATGGGTGTGAACTCCCTCAGGTGGTACTGGGGGCTTGTCATCCTTGGGGTTTCCAGCTGACTCCATGACAGCTTGGAAAGCAACCTCGGCTGGGTTTCGGGTGGCAGCCTCAGAGGCATGAGCTCGAAGCGATGCCAAGAGGCCTGAAATGCGCTTGATCAAGCCATCGTTGACTACACGCTCGTACTTGTAAGTCTCGATCTGAAGTTTTCTATGTTGGCGCTCCTGGTGGATCTGGTTCTGTTTCGCGCGAATAAACGATCGCTTGTCGACATTTGGGTGCACTTCGATGTCGGAATCGTCACTGAGCTCCAGTGCGTCCTAGAATAGTAGTAGTCAGCGACTATTTGGACCTTATTGGCCTCATATACTTACCCATTTGCTATAATCCACAGGCATTTTGTACTTTCGGTCCAAGTCTCGAATAACTCAAGTTGTAGTAGGATATGTCAAAGAAGTGTAAAATGTTGAGAGTTGTTTGAATGGAAGTTTCTGGACTGCTGAAGAGCAACTACCCATGATGGCGGGGTGTTGACGCTCACCCCACTACAAGATCGTGGCGGAAGTGTAGCACAGCCACAAGTGTCAAACCTCGAGAAACGGACATGAATTTGATGTTATCATAGGCAGAACAAGGGAAGTCAATTAGTGATCTTTCTGTGCACACTTATAAAGATCTTCACAGCGATATTGAGTATAAATATACAGATATTTCTTGGTCACAATATGTATTACATGTGGGCCGGACTCTCATCACTTGTTGATCATTCGAGCTGCCCGCGATTCTGATGATGTATCGTTGAAACATATCCTAACGCCATGGTATCATCCCTTTGCCAGTTCCTCCCTCATCAAGAGAGCAGCTAGCAACTTTATATAAACGCTTTAACCCATACCTTTAAACCCGATCCCGCTCTAACTCATGAATTTGCAGTGGCTTCCCTCCCCTCTCATTTCTTGACACCACGAGCACTGACCTCGCCCCTTTCACCAATATTAAGTTTGACTCGACACTCAGGACAGTACCATTTAGTTGTGCGCGCAGGGACTTCAGTGAGTCCGACACACTCGAGGTGGAACCATTCTTGCTTACACTGCCGATTTGTCAGTTTCGTGTCCGCCTGCTTTCGACACAGTGTTGAAGTGGAGAAAGAGCAGCTGTTTGCTGTTAAAGAGTCGCATACCTCGGAGTTTTCGCAAGCTATCATTGTGCCAAAGCTGACTCTGTTACAGAGGCAGTACTTAGGCTCGTCCGGATCGATAGGGTTTCCATCATCATCTACATCCTCCAGCTCAACCTCGGCAGACCCCTTATCCTTCTTGGGGCGAGCTTTCTTCTTAGGTGGCGCCTTACGCTTACCAACAGCGCTGTTACCGCCGCTTTTGGTGGTGCTAACAATTCCAGGAGCAGGCCGCTTAGTTCGCTTGGGTGGTCGAGGCTCGGGTGCAGGCGTGTTGCGAGCAGTGCTCGCTCGTCGTGGGCGATCTACAGCTAACGAGAGCTGCGGCTCTTGACTCGCAGCTTTACCTCGAGAGCTTGGTCGGCGGATGGCAAGGCCTTCAGGGCCAGGGGTTATCCGGGGAGTGGGCGCGCGAGAGGGTACCTGTCTGTTCGCTACTTCAGGAGCATGTTGAGGAGGCGGCGGGGGAGG